>JAACJM010000207.1:0-149415 GCA_013368315.1 Tetrapyrgos nigripes | reverse complement strand
GCCAAATTCATCCTCCTGAAGGTCTGGACACCTAATATCCATGGCAGTATATGCTGATCGAGAGACTCACGCCAATGTGGAGTCGAGGCCGTGCCACCATTCATTGAATCCTGGTGGAACTGCGGATGACGAGAGAAGGTGCAGGTGAAAACCGAAGGTGAAGCAAAATCTGCATTGATACTTGGGTATCCCAAGTACACGGTGCCACCAAAAGTCTGTATGCACCACAGTAGCGGTGTCTTGGAGTTTCGGTTTCGTTTCAATCGTTGGAGCAAGTTGTGAAACGCAGTTCAAAAGATCAACAAACAATTTTGTGGTAAAGATCTTTGGAGTTACTGGAGTGCAACAGGTTGGAACGTGTGCAAAGTTCAAACATGATTTTGCGGGTATTCTATATGACGTGGATGCTAACTTCCAAGCGTTGCATAAAGTAGTTCCCAAGATACCGAACGGCGAACGCTATTAGCCCACATTACGAGGCCGAATGAAATGAGGCTGAGTTTATTACACTTGATTTCTGCTTGTGGCTCTGTTTAAATGGTCCCGTCTATCGGTCCGTTTAAACGGGTTTGGACGGAGTTATCCGTGAGGCTGTGTTTCTTCCATGTGACCCGACGGAAAGAAATATTACACGCCGAAAAGGGACAAATTTCCGCTCGACGGATACATGACCGAATATGTGTATGAAAACGAGATATATTTGGAATCTAGATATAAGTACAAAAAGATGATGTATCAGTAAGCTAGATATTTGAACAGAAAGTTGCTATATAGGGATGCCTTTTAGTATATTTGATTGGGTGTAGACATATTATGTATCAAAGCTATTAAAAGAAGGGATAAAACTATTTAGGAACCCCTGCACTGGCGGGAACCCCGGGGTTCCTAGGAACCCGCCACAAACACGAAGTTAGCGTCTGTCACGCCTTTGTCACGCTTGAGTCGCGATCAAATAGTGGTCGTCGTCTTTGGCGTCGTTCTACAATCTCCGACACCAAATTTCTGCCAGTGTCCCGACCGCATGTTGCCTTCACTACGGGATGCCGTTGGCGAGGACCTACTACATACATACTCACGCGTTCTCCGCAGTCGTAAGCTCTTCACATTATCATAGCGATTTTGGTCTTTCCATTGAGGTTTCCAAGGTCTTCGAGCTCAGCTTGGCATAGTATGTGAGAGTATGCGGTCTTTGAGGCGCTGTGTACGAAGTTTGGCCTGTAGAGAGTGGTCTGAGGTGCGTGCTGTTGTTGAACTGACATTTCTTTTCGTGCCTGCTCTTCCCCGTTTTGATTTCTATGCCTCAGAACCCTGCGTTAATGTAGTTTGGACACAATCAGTTCTTCATTATCTTCTCTACGTGTCAGCAAGCCATGCAACCTGTCCTTCACCTCCCGCAAGTACTTTTACATAATGTTTTAACCCAATTTTTACCACCCATTACGCGTTTTCTCCCCTATTCTACGTGTCTCTGTGTATCTAGACATGTTTCTAATATTAATGGACATTTTTCGCTACAATCTACGCCTACAATACGCGTATCCTCGCCAGCGCCTCGCATCGTGACTGGATGTGACCCAGTGTGACATGATGTGACAGGAACCGGGTTCCCAAATAAGCAAAGGGGTTCCTGCCGGTGCAGGGGTTCCTAAATAGTTTTATCCTAAAGAAGTACAAAAAGACCTCGAATCGAGAATCCGGATATAGTTACGAATATGCGTCCGAAAAGACAATACATCCGGCTTCCAGATATGGGTGCGTATAGTTTATATGTCCGTAATACTGAGGCCCCGTTCTGCAAAAGGATAGGATAAGCCGATCCCTGCCAAATATATTGCGTGGGATAGGATAACAATATAAAAATCATTTCTTGTAATATCCTGTATATTTTCGTTGCTATCCAAGCCATTTGCGTTCGGTAAAACTAGATAGGACAGAGTAATAGTATTTCCAGGCACAGCGTGTATGGCATGATGCGACACCTCTGAGGGTGTCTTTGTCCCTTTCTCTCTCTTGCCATGGATGACCCTGCCGAAAAAGAAAATCAACCACTTCTAGAGGTGTCAGCTGCCACCGCTGACGCATCAAATGAAGTCGTTACTTCAGAATCTGTCAAGCGGCGCCCTGGGAGGCCCAAAGGTTCCAAAAACAAGCCCAAGGACAACGTTACGACGACTCCAAAGCCCAAGAAAACCAAAACCCCCACCAAAACCTCCACTCCTCGTCCCGTGCTAATTATAGCGCTGATGATGACAAGGTGTTGATGGCCATCTTTTTGGATCAGAAGGGAGAGGGAAATCAGATGGACAACGGAGGTTGGAAGTCTAAGGCTATCAATGCGGCTGTCAAAGCTCTGGAGGGTAGCGAGAAGAAGAGTGGAGGTGCACCCAAGAGTCCATCAAGTATCCATGATCATTATGACTTTGTGCGTATCTTTTTATTAATATTCCTTCTCAATATGCTTAAGGGATGTTCTCGTGCTTGTTATAGCTCAAGAATGAGTTCAAGAACTTCAACTCCCTGGCTGAGAAGTCAGGTTGGGGCTGGGATGAGGAGAACCAACGTGTTGAAGCCATTGCAGTGGGAGACACTCATTGAGGTATAGTCATTTCATTTCATCTAGTCAATCTTTCTCACTTATGGTGTATATGATAGAGTCAGCCTCATCTGGCTTCATACAGGGACAAGACATTCCATATCTATGCTGAGATGAAGGAACTCCTTCAGGGTGCTCTTGCAACTGGCAATGAGGCTTTTCATGCTGGTGCAGCTCAAGACTCTGATTCTGACATCTCATCTGAAAGTGGCAATGAGGCTGATGTCTCTTTTGAAGATATTGCTGCTGCTACAAAGGTATGTTGTCTATGCATCTTTCCATCAAAGACATGCTCACTTTTTCAGGGCACAAAGTGTAAAAGCTCTGCTCTTGATGGTCTGAAATCCAAGAAGCACAGTCATCTTGACCATGGGGGTAAGCCTTCCACAGCAGAGTCAATCTCTGGTATGACCCATGCAATTGACAATGTTGCCATCGCCATTGCAGCATCAGAGTCAGAGGCTGACAAGAAAGCTAAGAAGGATGCTATTCGGTTGGTTCAAGGTATGGATGGGTTATCAAAGCCAGAAATTGCCAAAATTCTTGTCCTTATCTCAAAAGATGTTTCGTTTGTGGAACTTCTCCTTGAGATTGACAATGAAGAGACTCGCATGGAAGTTCTACGGGTACAACTTGCATAGATACCGGGTAGTACTTATTATATTACTGGTTGTTTATGTTTTTGATAGTCCTGCCACATTGCTTCTGCAAATCTGATCCTTGAGCATTGGCTCTTTGCCTTTTAGTGGTGCTGACCCTGCTGCCAAGTAAACCTTCTTCATACTCATTATCGTTGTCCTCGTTGACACTCCCCCAGCATTTAGGCTGCTTCCTTCAGCTTGAGACATTTTGAAACACTGAAACCAGGTTCAGGTCATGACATCGTCTGATGGATCCCAAATGCAAATGAAGTTGTGAAGCGCACATGTTGCTGGAGGAAGTTTACTTGAGTCTTGAATGGTATTCGGAGCAATTGTGAGAATTTTGAAGCGTCGCTTGGAGACTGAAGATGCGCTCTATCACGTTACGAAGCTTTGCATGCCTCAAATTGAACAATTCTTTGGCATCTCTAGGTCTACATCCAAATGTGAACACAGTCAATGAAAAGATACTAACAGACTCACCTGAGAGAGACCTGCTCCCACTCCTTTAAATGATACCTGACTCCACAATATGGGACGAGGAGCACATCACATGATGGAAGCCAGCATCGGCCAGATACATTTTACCTTCGGGAATCTGAAAAATCTGTTCGTCGAGCATCCTCAAATACCCCATCTGCAGCACTTCCCTCCCAGCCACTGAGCACATAACAGAACTTCATGTCCAATGTACATCCAGCAAGGACATTCTGCGACTAGGGTACGTGGCATAACCCTGCCAATTTGCCATCATGGCAGGTGCCATTGCCGGCACATAAGTCAAGATTTTGTGTATGGCAGACGCTGGCAGATGTTGACTGCTACTATCATCTTTCTACCCTTTCAAACCACTCGAAACTACGTTTTCACCTATTACTATCAACTACATCCTGTATTAGACCGCTACTAATGCTAATTTCGTCATTATTGGCTATTGCCTTACCACATGGCTTTTTTTTTTCAGCGAGATTTCGCTTCTCCAGTCCACGCCCACTCGAAATGTCTGCCCCCGGAAAGCCTAAAGGACCGTCTCGCTGCCAAATACTTCATTCAACGTCAGAAAGTAGGCAATAAAAGTGGCCGGTACCTTCACGAGTGTAGTTTCTGTCATACTGAACTCGAGCATTGCGACAACAAGCTCCTCAAGCACTTGAGCAGCCCCGAAAAATGTCCTGGAGTACCATCTGATGTCTGTAAAGAAGCAAACAGGGCCCTGATGGCAAAGACAGGGGTTACTGCAGATGCTCTCAATAACCTGGGACTCCCAAAGCCAAAGGAGGATCCAGCTGCTACCAGTGAGGAGATTGGGATTTCTATTGAAGAGAGGAACAGGGGAAGGAAGGGCCGTGGTCAAGAAGAGAAAGGGGCCGAAGGGTACAAGGTTGGACTCGTATGTGGACTATGGGATGTCAAAGGAGGCAATTCGCGATGCGCATGTAAAATTATTCAGGTGCGTACTAACCTCTGTCATTCCAGCTATTTACTCATCTCTCCTCAGATATATTGTCCATGGGAGAACCTCCTTCGCATCTCCAGAGAATCCTTTCTTCCTGGCCTTCTGCAATTCAATTCAGCCTTCGTATATACCTCCAACGTCCTATGTCTTGAGGAGCACTTGGTGGGACTGTTGCTGCAAATAACAAGACATCGCCTGTCGTCTTATGCCTAGAAGACATGACAGCAGATCGAGCTTCTGCGGATTGCCATGTCCAATCTATCAAAGTTGGAATTGAAAAGATGGAGCTGGATGTGAAGACCATCATTGCTGTGACGACGGACAATCCTACTGTGATGCAAGCGGCACGAAGAAAGATGGAAGAAGAGTATATTGGATTCTCGTGAGTAATTTTTATAAGACTCATTCAATACTGCCGTTAACCTTCTATATAGACATTCCCGTGTTTTCTACATGGATTAAACACCATTATTGGGAAGATCGTGTCTTATGAACCATTCAAACGGATTCTTACGGGCACTGCACGATTTGTCTCCTATTTCAATGGCTCACATTTCTGGGGAGGTCAACTTGAGTTCGCTGCAAAGGCTTTGGGAATCAAACGTGGTCTCGAAACAAAGACGGATACACGTTGGTACAGCCTTTCTAAGCAAGGTTTGAGTGTAGAAGAGCATAAGTATGTTCTCCTATTTTATAAATGAATAGCTCTAATATCATTACGCATATAGGAGGCCTTCTCGACATGTCTGCATACGTGAAGACGCAACAAAAAAAACGAATGGCTATTCACCAGTTGCAGCTGATATTGTTCACCTCGTTCTTCACGACGATACTTTTTGGGACTGGCTCAATCAGCTTCTCCAAGTCATCAAGCCACTTGTCGACGTCATCGGAAACCTCGAGGCACGGGATACCAACCTTGCTGACTGTATGCTCGAGCTTATCCGTTGTGCCCATCACATGAACAAGCTTGTTTTTGAGCCGGACGACAATTACGGGTTTTTTCTACATGCGAAGGCTGTTTTCAATTGCGAGTTCATCGCCATGAACACGGACAAGCACTCGCTAGCTCTCTTCCTTCATCCAATGTGTTGTAAACTTGCTGTTCATGCAACTGTGAAAGGTCGTACTCTTCTTGACCTGAAGCAGACTGCTCTAGCAATTGCACACAAATGGAGGTGGGATGGAGTACGAGCTCATAAACTTGCAGATGACATGGAACATTATTTCCATTGTCATGCACCATTCACTGGCCATGCCAAAGATGGATTGTCTTGGTGGGAGAATCTTGCTATTGATGCAAATGATCACCCCATCAAGACTTTAGCTATCACATTATTCGAGGTTGTGCCTCATGCCGCAGATGTGGAGCGTCTATTTTCAGATCTAGGAGCTATTCAAGGCGATTTACGGACTCGATTGAGTGTCGAGCACTCAGAGGAACTTGGAATGATGCGCTCTCATTACAACGCCACACTTGTGGACCAGGGTCTTCGTCGTCGTTACCGCCATGGTCATATGCACACCAAGAATGAGTCTGGAATCAATTCAGACACACTTGGTAGTTTGGAAACTAACTTTTTATATGGTTCTCAGACTTCGCCAATTGAAGTACCAGATGGAGAAGACTCTCACGCAGACCTTGTTGCTGATCCTGTATCCTCAATCACGAGTTCTGACGTTGACCAGGCTTTTGCTAGGCTTGCAGAGGAAGCTAAGGAAGCTCAGGAGCTTCCTTTGGAGCTGGAAATCGAGGGTCAGACTATTACAGCAGCAGAGCAGTTCGATGAAAAGGAATTGGAGCGGATTAATAAAGGCTTAGGTCCAGAGTCTTTTCAGGATAATGTTTCTATCCATGTCAGTGATGCAGGGGGCTCATCGGAATGGTCCATAGATAGTATTTTGTCCGCTAACTAGTGTATTCTTCGAAAATTTAACTAAATCTGATCTGCCATTCTGCCACCAAATTGCCAGACCTGGCATGTGCCATCTGCCATCTGCCAGGCATGAAAGCGAGAAACATCATCGGTACTGACGCGAGCATAAAAATGACATCTGTCAATTGCACCAATGCAATCCTTGAAATACGCAAAGTACTTTGGATCTGATGCAATCTCATCCGGAGTGTTACTGGAGGGGAGCTTGACATATTTGGCATACAAGCGACCAGAGACCATGTCAAGAACCTCATTGAAGTACCTGACTGAAGATAAGAACAAGCAACCAGATATAACAATGAATTGCACTGTGAAATTGTGTCTGCGCCACGCTGAAACCGCTCCTGTAGTTCCCTATTTGTGTTTGCAGATACCAGCACCTTCAGAAAGATTGCTACTTTCTCTGATGCAGTGATCCAGCGACTATCCTCCAGACCACAAGTTTTTTGGAGTTCCCATACCAGTGCATGGAAGACTCACTTCTGCATTCCAAACATCCACCTAAAGCGCTCATTGTGGCCTTGGTAGTGAATTAGCTATTGGTCATCAATGTCAATAAAAGTTTACAGACCTTTGAGCATCTCTTCTAGCCACATTCTGCCAGTGTAGATTTTAGAAAGAAATGGCCGTCTCTTGCGTGTTTTCACCAATAGAGTGGTGACTGCACCTGCTGCTGCCACAACAGCCAATGCTGCAGCATAAATAGCACGTCTCTTGGTTAGATCTGTAGGGTATCGCACCATGGGTGTTGCGGAATCATTGTGGAATCAAGTCTTTTATTACTGCGCGTGTATAGGGGCTATGTGCGATCCGTTGATCCGGCTCAAATAAAAATATATTACCTGTCGAACGCTAGTCCGACGCAATATCCTACATCATTTTTTGATATATCAATATTTCGGCGCTATCCTATCCTGTTGCAGAACAGGGCCTGATACTTTTATAGCATTCATTCTGATCTATAAGTTCATCTGCCAGGACTACTATCAGGACCCTTGTCTGGAATCCGGACTTATTGTCTTTTCGGACACATATCCGTAACCATGTCTGGAATCCTGATTTGAGGTCTTTTTGTAGTTCTTTCAATAGCTTTGATACAGAATATGTCCGCACACCAATCAAATATACTAGAAATTCATCCTTATGTAGATACATCATCTTTTTGTACTTATATCTAGATTCCAAATATATCTCGTTTTCATACACATATCTGGTCATGTATCCGTTGAGCGGAAAATTTGTCCCTTTTGGGCGTGTTAGTTCCGACGCAACAGGCGGCTGCACCTACTGCTGGCAAATTCTGTTCACGCCACGTGATGTACATCTCAACGGCACTTGCGCGCCATCCCCAACTCCGAGAGGATGAGCAGGTTATCAGACATTGTCTAATTAGTTATAGTGCAAGCATAGGGAAATTTTCTGAAGGCCTAATTATTAGGGCCGAGAAAGCAAAGGGACTGAACATAAGTAAGATTGTTACAATGTACGAGACATAAGAGAAAGGAGATACAGATATTGTTACAATGTAAGCGACTTACAATTAATATGAGAAAGGAGAAACAGATACTGTTACAACATATGAGAGAATAAGAAAAACAAAGGCAAAGGGCATACAGATATAAGAGGCAACATACACATACATGGTAAGGTAAGAGAGATAAAAGCATGTTAGTGACATGATATAAGAAAAGTTTACTTCACAGGCTTGGGCAGTTCTTCACCCAAGACGGTGTTGGAAGGAAGATCCTCAGTGTCGGAGCGAAGATTTTCCACAGAGAGGTGCTCCAACAGCTGACGAGGAGCATGTAAGTCAGGGTAGTTGTGGAAAATAATGTCATAGAAGTTGTGGAGTTGGGACGTTGTGTTCAGGAGTTGGTGGAGCATGGAAATGTTTAGATGACCATAATCCGCACTGATGAACAAATAAGAAGCAGGCGTAAAAACGTTGTGATAGTCTGAAGGGTGAACGATGACATTCGGTGTGGTGACACAATATTTGAGAGGACATGCTATTTGGCCAGAGCTTCATATTTGTAAAGATTGTTGTCCATTTGAGTGAGATACCAGAGACCTTGTACTGTAACTGATGAAAAAAAGAAAGAAAGAAAAAGAAGGCAGAAGAAGAAGTAGGCGTACCTGGTGGTGGTTGACGTCGAAATTTTTGATTGGCTAGAAGGGGGTTAGACAGTAAGAAAGAGAATAATAAGTATGTTGGAATGGCATACAAGGAGTGAGGCTGAATGGTCCTAGGTTGAGATCTTGAAGCTAACACAATGCCATCCAGGATAGCTTTCTGATACGTTTAAAAAAGTCAGTTGGATATAAAGGTAAAAGAGGCACACTCACAATGCTCAGTACAGTTGACGATTTGTTGGAAGAGAGGGCAATGGAAGACCAATACATCGCAGCAACGGCAGGTAGGAGATGGTTAGTGAGCAGAGTCATAAGCCAATGATGAGAATTTTCAAAGGCTCCAGGTGGGATTACAGCGTATGGCGTTTTTTTCTCCAAACGAATGAGTAAAACCTTCTCCCAGTGTTTGGTCTGTGAAGAGGAACCTCACGTGGAACTCATGTTCAGCAGTGGGTGGGAGGAGAGAACAATCAGTAACAACTAGATCTCAACAAAAAAACTGGCTATCAACTCGGCATGCATAGATTTTACTTGTTTATTGGGTGGGTGCATTAACATCAATAGGTGTATATGATAAAGTTCCAGCACAGACAGCCGTTGTAGAAATTGGGAGTGCTTTTCAGCAGAGAGCATGAGATACTGAGTTCCTTTCCTATTTCTGGTAGGTTTAGAGTCTAGTATCTTTTCCACGTCATATTCTTCGTCTGCGTCTAGCAACTCCGCAGGTGGTTTGGGGTAATTTGGTCCATGAGCCTCTGTTTCAATATATGGCGACAGCAGTGATGCATGGAAGACGGGATGTATTCACCAGGTTTTCAGTAATTTCAACTTGTAGTTGACCTGACCGATTTTTTCAATGATTTCGAATGGACCATGACGACGATCAGACAACTTAGCTTTCAGTCTTGTCGTTTTCAGGTTTTTCCCATCGAGTAATACCTTGTCCCCGATATTATACCCTGATTCTGGTATAGAATGATTTCCGTGTTGATCCTTCATTCTCTCTGCCGCTGAAGTTAGACTAGCTTTGAGTTCATCTCTGAGTCGATTGAGATTTTCGAGTCTTTCCTCAACTGTCAGTAGAGTGGATATTGGGTTAAATGTAGGGAAGAATCGCAGTTGATATCCGTGCAGGAGTTCGAATGGCAATTTTCCGGTTGTTGAGTGAACCCTAGTGTTGGGGCTGAACTCTGCGTAAGGTATATAGTCCACCCAGTCTTCTTGTCAGTAGTTACAGAAAATCCGTAAGAACTGTTCTAGTTCTTGATTGTATCGTTCAGATTCCCCATCAGTCTGTGGGTGATAGGCTGTGCTGAGTGCTGATGTTATTCCGAGTTTGTCCTGAACCGCGGCCATGACCTTACTAGTGAACTGCAGTCCTCAATTGGAGATCATTTTATCCCACAGCCCATATCGCCGCCATGTGTGATTAAGCAGGAGGTTGACCGTACCATCGCTGTCAATTGTTTTTGTACAAGGCAATATAATGACGGTTTTTGTTGACCTGTCAACCACGACATGTACTGCATTGAATCCTTTGCATTCAGGGAGATCCATGATGAAATCAGTAGTGATAGTTCCGAAAGGACGTTCTGAGATTTCAGTGGGCACCAAGGGAATTCGAGTTGGATGATTATTGGGTTTAGTTAACTGGCATTTGGCACAACCGTTTACGTAGTCTCTAACGAAGACTGACATTCCTGGCCACCAGAATTCTCTGCTGACTAGTTCGTAGGTTTTGTACCTACCTGGGTGTCCTGCCGCTAGGGAGTCGTGGTGTAACTTCACAATGTCTCGTTGAAGGTTGTCGTCAGCTGGGACATAGATTTTACCCCGGAACAATATAATCCCATCTTCATAGTTCCATTCCTGGAGATTTTTTACCAGAGACCGTGGTCCGTTTCGTAGAATGACGTCGAGGGTACTCACTACTTCGAGGTCCCTTTTGGGGGATTCTTTGATTCTTCGACGTAGTTCTACGTCTCCTATAGCCGTGACCATCCCTTGTCTGGTTGCTCGAATTCAGAAAAATTTAGGGTCAAGAAGGACCCTATTGGCATTGTCGTTTTCTGTACCAACTCGGTGATCTGGTCGTCTGGACAATGGATCGGCTTTATTAAGGATTCCCGGTTTATGAAGGAGGGAAAACTCAAATTGTGTGAGGAATAATGCCCAGTGTGCTTGTCGTCGGCTGAGTTTCTGAGCTGTCTGGAAGTATGTTAGGTTATGGTGATCGGTCAAGATCTCGATGGAGTGTGGGGCTCCTTCTAGATAGTGTCGCCATGCTTCTAATGCTCATATGATTGCAAATAATTCTTTATCATGGATGTCGTAGTTTTGTTCCGTCTCGGAGAGGGATTTGGAGATATAGGCTACCGGGTGCCATCAGGTGTCATCTCCCGTTTGCATGAGTATGCCTCCTGTTGCATATTCTGATGCGTCAACTTCTACTCGATACGGTTTGGTATGATCAGGCATCAATAGGACCGGTTTAGACGTAAAGGCTGCTTTGAGAGACTTGAAGGATTTTTCCATTTCCGTTCCCCAATTCCACTGATTATCCTTTCTTGTTAAGTTGAATAGTGGTTGAGCAATTTTCGAGAAATCTTTGATGAATCGTCTGTAGAAGTTTCCAAATCCTAGGAATGCTTGTACTTCCTTTACCGTTTCTGGTGTTGGCCATTCGATTACTCCTGCTAATTTAGTAGGATCCATTGCTAGGGTGTCATGGGAAACGATAAGGCCCAAGAAGTCGACCTTATCTGCTTCGAATGTGCATTTCTCAGGTTTTGTGTATAAGTCATTGTCTCGTAAACGTTGTAGCACCTTTTGTATGAGTTCGCGATGTTCTGATAAATCGTGGGTGAATATGAGAATGTCATCCATATAAATAACGACCTTCCCTTGATCGATGAGGTCCTTAAAGATAGTATTCATCATTGCTTGGAAGGTGGTGGGTGAATTCATTAATCCAAAGAACATGACTGTTGGCTCAAAAAGTCCTCGATTGGTCTTGAAGGCGGCCTTCCACTCATCTCCTTCCTTGATCCAGATGTTGTTATATCCGTGAATACGTGTGCATTTTTGAGTTTGTCGATCAATTCTGGGATAAGTGGTAAGGGATACGCGTTTTTTACAGTACCCTTATTGAGTTCTCTGTAGTCCTGTACTGGTCGTAGTTTTCCATCCTTTTTCTTGACAAAGAAGAAGGGACTTGCCATGGGTGACTTTGATGGTTTAATGTATCCCTTTTGGAGGTTTTCGTTTAGGAAGGAGTCTAACTCGGTTTGCTCATTTGGTGAGAGAGGATAGGTTTTGCACGTTCGCAGTTGAAAATCCTCTTGTAGAACTAATTCATTGGGGTAAGCGCTCCGAGGTTTTCTTGTCAAATACCGACAAGAATTGTGATATTGCTTGGGTATCTGTTCTTCCAACAATGTCAGCTGATCTGTTGTTGATTTGTTTTCAACAGCTTGTTGTGCTTTTGTAAAAACTGTTTGGATACTCAGCTTGGTTTTCAATAGTTCTTCGTCTTGATTGTTTGGGACATCAATATATTCCATGGCGAGTTGACTCCATTGGTGTGGGACGTCCCATTGTCTATTTGTATCTTCGGAGGGTAGCAACGCTCCCAATTTGATATGTTTCAAGTGGGTGTTTTGAGACCGTGATCTTCGACATTGTCTGGCTACCTTTGGCTGTGCCACCGGTCTATAGTGTCCTATAGGTTCTTTGTATGATACTTGGTAATCTCGATGGTATGTTCTAGGATCAACTATTTCAGGTTGTCTCAGTTTTGTTGGATGTGTATTTGACTTAGCTTTGATTTTTACCAGAGGTTTTTCCAGTATACAGGTATCAGCGCAGCGTGTCAGATTAACTTCCGAGATTGCCCAATCAATCTCTGGATTGTGATGTTCCAGCCAATCGGTACCTAGAATGATATCATGGTCGCCAATATCCGTAATATAGAACTTGGCAGTTTCTTCATGATGAGATCTTTGATCTTGTGCATAGATCCATAATTTTTGGATGGTATAGTGCATCACCCATCCCATTATATTTTCGGATCCATCAATGTTTCGTACTGGGAAGGGTTTTTTTATGGGGATTCGATTAAGACGATGTTTTTGGACGAAGGTATTGTTGATAATGATTCCTTCTGCTCCACTGTCCAGTAGAGCCGTTGCGTCGATTTTTCGTCCAGTTATTTTACCGATTAATTCCGTTTTCAACTCTATCAAGGGAATCTGTCGATTTCGAGTGATTGCCGTGATTCTTAGCTCAGATGGGAATTGCGGCTTACGAAAGGGTATAAGGCTCGTGTATTGCCTGTTTTTTACTGGTATATATGTCCATACTCCTCCTCCTGACGACATGACAGGGGAGGTGTTTAAAAATCCATTTGTGTCACAAGGTCCTTTAGGTATCCTGCTGCCTTCTCCTTCTCTTCTCCTGACAGTGACCTGATTTTGGTGGTAAATTCCGCGATGTCTTTTATCATAATGTTTGTTTTGGAGGACGAGGGTTCTGTGATGGCTGTAGTTGTTCTGATCAAAGGTCTAGAGGTTGTGTTGTTGGTATTCGTCATGGTGGACCTGGGGAATGTAGGACAGTTCCATGTAGTGTGTCCCTTTTCATGACAGCCGAAACATCTTCCTTCTCTTTTCATCTTTTCCCTTTCCTCATTTGTCAGCTTAGGTGGATATTTAGTATTCAGGGATGCACCTGGGGTATTATTTGGGAAGGCATTCACTTCCATGCTTCTCATTTGACTGCTTCCCATACTCTGCGATCCCCTGGTCTGTTGCCCTCCTTCCCCTCACTGTTTATTCCACAAGGCTTTCTCTGCTTGTCTTTCTACCTAGATCATATGTTGTTTGACTGCAGCCTTCTGTAGCACTGCGAGGTTCTTGGGTTGGGATGGTAGCAAAGAAATTCGGTCTACCAATCCTCTTGGAAGTCCTTCTCAATAGTACTTCATCAATCCCTTGTCGTTGTGACCAGTATCTTTAGTGTATAGTTTGAATTGGGAGTTGTACTTATCTATGTCTGCTAAGGCTCCCTCCATCCTTATAGTTTCTATCTTTTTTTGCACTTGAGATTCCTGGGAGGTTGGTTTAAAGTCCCGCAAGAACTTTTGTTTTACTTCTCGTAGGGTCCACGACTTCTTCCCTGTTGTAGATTTTGGTGACAACAAGTCTTCGTCTCCACTCGTTGATTCTTCATTGCTGTCACTATAGTCATTGTCTTCTTCGTAGATTTTCGCCATCATGTCGTGAGCCCATCGTCCTGCTTCCTCTCCTGTGAAGAGAGTGAGAAATAGTGCTATTTTTTCGTTTTCCATAGGATAGACTCCATTGTTGAGCCGAAGATAGTTGTTAAACTCGGCTAGCCAATCCTTCGCCAAGTTTCATTCTCCTGCGAACTTCTCTGGTTTTGCCCCTCTTTCTTTTGTGGTTCTATTAGGGGAGTAGAGGGGTCGTCTTCGTCGGAAGGGGTGCCAGCAGGACTTCTATTTGTCACTCCTGTGGCGGTGGTTGCTGAGGTGGGCTCGTTATGTTCAGACATTCCAAGAGAAGAATAGAGCGTGTGGAAGTCGATGGATTGTCGAGGATGAACAGATATAGGTTCTTGGATTGCACTGGGGATGCTGTCAGATGGGGATCTACGAAGGGAAGTTTGTTGTTCAGATTCGGGAATAGGTTCGTTGCTAGGGTCTGATTCTTCAAATCGAGTATGCGACGAGGGTTCGGCTATTGGGGGTTGGATTTCTGAAATGGGTTCTGACGAGACGTATTGTCCAGGTGGTAGTATAGGTCCGAAGCCGTATTCTAGTTCTGTTTGTGTGAGTACTCGATTGTATATAGAGAATTGGTTTGGACACAGATTGTTTAGACAGATGTCCCACTGGTTATTAGCTGAAAAATAACAGTCCTCTTGTCTTTGATGATGATATGCGTGAGGTCGACGGATACAGGCAAGGGAATGTGAGGTGAGGAGGTACGATTGGGAGCTCGCGAGGCGGTGCGTGATTGTGATCGAGTTACTCTAGGAATTCCGCTTCCGGACATACACTAGTTGGCGTCTTCAGGTCCTGAAAACAGGTGGTCCCACTGATCGGCAGGAACGTCCTCCCAATAAAATCCTTGTTGGTCGTAGTCGTTTATTCTGGGGATTCGAGTTTGAAGGTATTCTTCGTGTTCCTCTAGGCAGTATTCCAAGATGTCGCAGTCCTTGTAGTCGTCGTGACTGAACCAACTGGGAATGGGAGTGTTTCCAAGTTGGACAAAATAATGAGTGTCTACAACTGCCACGTAGCGTGGAGGTGCGTTCTCAGGGGATATCTTTATTCGGAGGTATTCAAAGATGGTTACTTCACCTTTGGCCCACGTTCTCTTGTTTAGTTTGATCCAATGGTTATCAAATGCAACAGCGTGTTTTTGTACTGCATCTTTAACCTGTTGTGAGTAGTCCTTGAAGCTGTTTGGGTCTGAATCTTCAATTCTGTAGCGGTATTCTTGTGGGGGTCAGATTCGTAGGTTGTTGAAAAATGGTTCGAAGTTGAGAGCCAGTGTATACGATTGAGGGTTTTTAGGATTTCAATTACAGAGTCGGTTGACCACCTTACTCGAATCTGCGAGTCTAGTTTTATGTCTTGAAACTGTGTAGACGGGGGATGACTTCGTGCAACAACTCCTTGAGTTTGTTCACGCCGGCCGACCTGTGAGGCTCCTCACACAGGGTAGAGATGATGAGCTTGGGGGCACTGTAGGGGAAGGATGGAATAATAGGAAGGTTTAATATGGCGGAAGGATTCGTGTTGAGTTGTGAGGTCTGTTTGTGAGGTGGGTGTAAGAGAGTCTGTTCAAGTGTCAAGAATGTTGTCACTTAGCAATAACCACCCAAGTCACACAATGAACCAGATAGATTGATGAGTTACAGGCGAAATGATATCGAGAAAGAGGAAGAAAGATAGAGAGAGAAGATAGAGAAGTAGTAGGAACAAGTAGAGGATGAGTAGCTGACTATACTCGACACTGCACTGTACTGAGAGCAGAGTGGAGACAAAGTGAACAGACTAAGGAACTAACTACAGGTCCTTTGGTATATATATCTAAGAAGTGAATTGAGAATAAGTGAATAAGTGGGAATGTCCATGGAGATAGGAATCAGAGGAGATAAAAGATGAATGTGTCAGATCAAGTGATGGTAACCGTATACAGAGAATATAATGATAAGAGAAATGAATAATAGTCCGTGGAGATAAGAAATGAATAGATCGGCAATTCGTGACAATGAGAATAAATGAATATGAGGACACTTGTGAGACAAGCGAGGCAATGAATGTTATTGGGGCTCTAGAGGTATAGACAGTAAACTACTAAGTATTTATACTGTTAGCATAATTTCATAAATATAACACTGTGGTGTAAAGTGGATACTACGATGTAATGTCTGATATCAGTCTGGAGTTAGCAATGTAAGAAACAATGTAAGTATGGAGTATAATGGAAAGTAGGTGGTGCATGTGTATACTAGTGAAGTGGAGAGAAAAATATGAGTGTTTGTTGTAAGTATAGGTCAGTACAAAATTCCAACAATTCTGACACAGATTGATCTTTCTAGTAGATAAATCAAGGCTATAGCTTCATATGATCTCACAATTTTGGCATACTCACCTTGATGTACCCTACCAAGGAAACTGCTGGACTCAGTCTATGGACTCTATGTTTTGAAATTAAGCTTCTTCAGGTATTTTGAAGCAGATGGATCTTTCTAGTTGATAAATCAAGGCTATAGCTTCATATGATCTCACAATTTTGGCATACTCACCTTAATGTACCCCACCAAGGATAGGAAACTGCTGGGTTCAGTCTATGGACTCTATCTTTTGAAATCAAGCTTCCCCAGGTATTCTGAGGCAGATGAATCTTTTCAGTAGATAAATCAAGGCTATAGCCTCATATGATCTCGCAATGTTTGCATGCTCACCTCAATGTACCCTACCAAAGAAACTGCTGTTATCAGTCTATGGAACTCCATATTTTGGAGTTAAACTCATTCAGGTATCCTTAAACATATGGATCTTCCCATCAGATAAATTGAAGCTATGTTTTCATTTGATCTTGCATACTCACAAATATAAATCATTGGAATAATACATTTTGAACCTATATCTATGAGTCACATTGAACGTCAAAACCATCAAAATCTGAAGTATATAGTTGAAGAGAAGTCTGAAGTCGGAGGATACCAAATCAAAGTCACTCACTCGAAACGAGGTGTCTGGTTGACAAGAGAGTGTGATATGATGTGAGCTCGGAAAAGCGAAATAGGAGTTCGGGTCGATGAGGTAGCTTGAGGTAGGGGGTGGTCAGAGAGGACTATGAATTCAGGAGAAAATAATACGTGGTGAGTTCAGGAGACAAAAAACCTTGAAGTCGGGTCAGATGGTTTTTTCCCCCTTTTATCACAATATAGACAGTAATACGTTGTTCATACATTGTTCTAATCATATTTTCATAACCTCCATTGCAAATGCATCCACTTTCACACATCGGCCCCCTCTGTCTCTTCTAGACTCTACAAAATACCTTCACTGATACATGGCTTGATAGAGTACATTCGATCTCGACGTCGATGCTGACACCCGTAAGTACAAAACTGGGGCCAAGGGCCATCGCTTCGCGTGGCAAATTACGAGGCCCTTTCACGTAGTCCAACTCAGGTTATGCAAAAGGGATCGGTGGAAAAGAGGGAAGAAGGGTGTTAAGCAGACTGATTTGGCACTAGTATCACGTTGTGGTTATTGACGTCAACGGTCCTTGGATCTGGTCCAGACCGAGTCTGGACATTCCGGTTGTCGGGAAGGGCAAAGACCGGCTGTGGCAACGAAAAGGGGTGGGAGTTTGAGGTCGTGGTAAAATTTTCGAGGTCGACATAAGTTAACTCGGCCTTTAAGAGGCCTCGTAACCTCAACCTCATTAAAAATGGCCTTAGCCTTCAACATCACCCCACGGCCCACTATGCTTATTACCCGCATCAAAGGTCCCGAACCACCACGTATATCTTCACTTTCATTGCTCGTATATTCTCTCCATGCGTACATCCCATGCACCACGTCTTCCTTCGCTCATTCTGTACCCTTCTAACTTCGAGACTGAACAAAATACGCATCATTCCCTCCAATGTCTGATCTAAACCCAACGTCGACGTTGACAGTTCTGCACTCGCACCCCTCAGTTCTAGGACACCGGCTCGACATTTACGCCTACGACAACGTCCATCTCTACACCATCCCGGATCAGGCTCCTCATATGCAGCTGTATCAAACCTTAAGCAAAGCCAAAGTCGATCAAGAAGTTTTAGATGCAGAGGGGACTCGCATTCGGAGACTGCAGTCCTCGAGAGGCGTCTCCGGTCGAGGAGGCGAGTATCGTGAGAGTCTTGAGTCTTTCGGGAAGCAGTATGGAGTCTCAGGGGCTGGGAGGAAGAAGGGGAACAGAAATGCTATCATGAAGAGGCGGGAGACTGAACGAGAAGAACCTATGGACATATCGTAGTGGGTGAGTGGGGATTTTCTTCCTCGTTCACCTCTTTTCTTCCCCTTCTCCTCCTTGTTTCTTCCGTTTACTTCCATGTTTCTTCATCTCTACAAAGCTACCGTCATCGCTATCCTATCTGGCCCCATTCATACGCACCCTCTTGTGTTTAATCCTTCGACTCTTTTCGTCTCATTCTTTCGCCTCGTCTCATATTCCGTGCAAAATCTTCAATCCCGGACATTGTTATGCACTGTTCTCTTACACCGTCCAATTCCCGCCCGGTCCTAGCCAGACTGCTACATGATGTCGTGAAAGCAGTGTCAAGCAAAGTCAAAGATACGTCAATCCCTTCGTTTGACAATTGTCAGTGCGATGACGAGGGAAGGGGTAGGAGGAAGCCGAGGATGACGTGAAAATGGGAATCGTTTAGGAGTGTACTTGGACGTTCACTCGTTGTCAAAGGATGGGATACTGGTGGGTGGGGTAACTGGGGATGTCGAGAATGTTTACCGTGAGTTTCCTTTTACCGTTTCACTTCTTTTTGCCCCTTTCATTTTATATCACCTCTCCTCCCTTGAGTATTTCCAAGCAAAACCCACCTTTCTCGCTTTCGTTTATGTACCTGACGAATCTCAATTCCAAAATCAAGATGACCAGTTGGGTCTTGCGAGGGACGGACAAATACCGCAGTGTATTGCCAACCCGAATAGATCGTACCGTCCTCGTATTTCTACGTATTGTTGAAATATCCTATCTGCTTTGTTCGTGCTACATACATACATACTACCTTCACACCGTCTTGCAGTCCGACATAAACAATCTAGCGTCGGAAAACCTTGTCATCAAGTATGTATAGTATGTCCACTGTCTACCGTCTGTCTATGCACCATCTTCATTTCTTCCTTTCGTTAAGTTTACTTGCTTTGCACGTACTAGCTCAGGTACCAATCTGCCAGCGGTGCTGGGAACAAGGACTCTGAAAATCTAGGCTGAGACTTGGAATGAGGGAGACTCGATTCTGAAATGTCTGAATGCCATTCCTCGGACCGATGTCAATTACGTACTTTGAATTTTGCTCAGGTCACTACTGTAGTTCTCAGTACTAGTACTTTATCTGAAAAGAATCCCAACCAGATGTAATAACCCCGACAATCCAACCACACACGATATCAGGACGGCTGTACTTATCGAGGCTGCCTCCTCTCGAGTCCAGGTCCATAAAAAAACGAGGATGTTTGCGATGAAACAGAAGATACCTAGCGTTAATGAAAGGAACCCTTGAGGATAAATGAGCAACGAGCAATAACAAGGTCCAATCATATCAGAGAGATACAAAGACAGAGACAGAGAGTTCTGGACTTGGACTTACAATGCCAAATCCCCAGCTCCCAAGACCGTCTCACACCATATCGTCGAAGGATGGTAGACGTCTTGGCTACTACCCAACCGTGGTCTGTACCACCACCATCATGCCCACTATTTGGAGAGTCGGATGCAGACTGGGCGGCAGAGTACAGATACACCTCATTAACTTGATCAATGAGTATAAACGCGCATATCGTAGCGTCTAATTCGAATATGATGGCGAGGTAGGTGAGCGATAGAAGTGCCCGGGCTGTGGATTTGGAAAGGCGATTGTCGTTGATTTGCGAGTCTTGAAAGAGAAATAGGGATTGGAAGATAATGAGAATGAGGAAAGATGCGAGGAAGATGATGCTAGACTAGAAAGAAAAAGAAATATTAATGCAACAATGGCTCAAGTGAGTAATAAGTACCATTAAGTCACAATTGTACTTACTACAATCATCCCCGTCCTAAGCGTCGTCGTCCAATTATCTCGAAGAGCTGCGACGAGAGCAGGTAATTTATCTTCAATGAAAAGAGAAGGGGGGGCGGGGGATCAGGGGATCGGGAAACAACCATGCTAAGACTAACACCTAGGACTGAGAGCGTGAACTCGAGCTTACAATCTATCAAGTAGCGTCTTGGTCTTTGCATTCTTCTTGGGCTCTTTCTCGGGCCCTCTAAGTCTGAGGGAAGCTGACGAGATATCGATTCTGGCTCGAATTCTGTCTCTGGATCTGGCGCAGGCTCTCGTCCTAGGAGTGGGTGTGGGACTAGTTAAATTCGGCCGTTCTGAAGTGACAAGCTCGAGCTCACTTATGCTATTTGGATTCGCCATTGCCATCGATATCGGTCTGTTGGTCTGCAGATGGTGATGAGCAGTGAAGAATTTTAAGTAGAAGAGGAGAGGAGAGGGAGAGGAGAGCACAATTGGGGGAGGGGAGATGATAGCTTGGAAATTATATATCTTCATGGTCTGATTATTTCATTTTTCCGACGTTCATACGGACGGAATATATGCATAAAACTACCGAAAACGCACTGTATACCAAAGATACCCACTTCAAAAGTTCATTTTAGAAGAGCATCCAAGAGCAGCGTGTATGTAGCGTGTGCTAAGCTGTATGTTTTACATAGAACCATACCCTCGACATACATGTACACGTGTTAGGGGTTCAGTGCCATAGCTACGAGACGAGATGAAATCCGCAGCTCGAGGCAGGCCCTCGAATAATACCTTGTCGCCTAGTCAGTGGGTGTGGGTCTGATAAACATTTCATTTCGATCCTCACCTTTGGTTGGTGATTGGTCTCCCAAGATGACAGGCCATGCATCCATGAACAGTTTGAACGGTCACGATAACCTGCTTTCGGTAGTAAGTCTTAGTATTAGAGTAGCCTGAACTGGAAGCTTGATTGATACTTAAAAAGGTCTCCCACTTTGGAGTTTCCATTTCCATCGATCTCCATATGCATGTACATCCATATGGAATGAGACATTCCTCTCCCCATCAATTGCAACCTACCTACCGTGACTCTCGTCCGTTCCTGGCTTTCCTCGCTGCTCGTACCATCACCAAAACACCCTGGAAACCCACCAACTCACCCTACTCTCGCTCGTCCTACTTCGTGCTGAATGAACGATGAAGCATGTGCTACTTTGTAGACCCCTTCATACGTATTGGAACCAGTGGGAGTATCTGCGTCTGGCATCCACGACAAATGAATTGCATTTTCTTTCACTTTTCGTGACAAAGAGCGAGTCCTTTCTATACACTGAACGCTAAGCTTATGGGACAGAGTAGACGACAATACGTAGTACTCGCCAGAAAACGAAGTCCCCAACGCCTGCGCTTGCGATCTCGTCATCCGAGTTCAATACACAGCTAGTACTCGATGCCACTTCATAGTTTCTCTTGTTGCATTGCCAGCGCCATACTTCTATCAGAGCTAGTAGTTGGAAGTATTGGTACATCACTGCTTTTCGCAAGCTTTCGACCACAAAACTGAGTTGACGTACAAAATTTCTATTGAGCTCAGAGCGGTTCGGTCTGGACATTTGACACTGAAGGAGAAAGTGATGGTTTTGATCGAAGGACCCGTTGCGGTAGCAGTTGTAGCGTTGACAGAGTGGTTACGAGGCCCTGCTCGGCCGAGTTAACCTCGAGTTCTGTCAGCGCTCCGAAGTGCCCGGCCACGGTTGCTACCGAAAACTGTATAGTTATGACGTCAGACAAACACACTTGTCTTTCCACACTATCTCATCGCCGGTTGGGCCGTTGGCCGTCGTCCAGGGCCTTGGACACTGTCACATTCTAGTCTGGACAACATCGCCTTTCGTTTTCGGGGTTGGAATGAAGTTTTTTTGGCAGTCTGCTTGGAGCCGTAGTCACTGGTAATGGTCATGGTTATGCTCATACCATTTGTCGGTGGTCAGATTTCGGCGGCCAGCCTGAGTGAGAACGAAAGTGGAGTGGAGATGTCGAAGCCAACAATGGATACCGGTACTTCAGGGAGCCTCAGGTTGTATGATGTGCCCCCTTTTCCTTTCTTCACCTTTTATACTCGTTTTCCTCTGTCACCTTTTGTTTATCTCATCTTCCCTATACTATGACGGCTTGAAACTTTTACCCGTCCCCATCCCCTCCTTTCACTCCCTTCAACGCTCCGAGTGGTCCTTTCTAACCCTTTTTCTCCCAGGAACGTCCTTCAATATCCGCAAATCCACCCTAGACTTACTTGTCCAAGTCCATGTAGCTCACTCCCAATGTCGCGTCACGACTTTCCTCACCGTCCGGCGTCTTCACATGCACTCTCTACCACGGCCGTGCCTCGTGCAACTTCGGACTTAATATGCGTGAAGAGCCAGCTGTAATATTAGTCACGGTCCGTGGGCTGTTGTTCAGTTGTCCTTCTCCGCATCTACTCGTCCTCGACCAAGTGGAATCCTCAGCATCCTCACTTATGATGGTTCCTCCTTCAACGTAACCGTCCCCGCGTCATCCTATTCCGGTTCCTCCAACGATGCAGCCGCCAACACTCACACCTCACACCTCCGTCGTTTGTTCCGGTTCGTCTCGCAAATGCCCTCTTCCCTAATGTATTCCAGCCTGGTTCGGCAAAGGTTTGTTGTGGTGAATGTGATTTCGTTGAATGGAACATATGTGATTGTTGGGTCGGGGAATATTGAGATGCAGCCGATGAATGATGTGTAGCAGTTGCTGGCTGTTGTGACGTTGGGGATTGCGGATGGATCGATGACTGTGATGATGGGCATAATGGTGCGGTTGGCGCTGGTGTGAAGGAAGGTGTTTGGGTTGCGTTGAGTCTTTTTGTTGGTTGCATTAGGTATGTGTTTCTTATTTGTTGACCCTTGAAGTCCTTTTTGCTAATCTTGTTGCATTCCTCGCATTATTTTATTGTGCTCCAAGGCCCGCTATCATCTTCCTGCTTTTGTATAGTCCCTACCGTGACGTAGTCCTTCACTTTCTATAGCGGAAGGTCTGACGGGTTGTGTGCCAAGGTTCTATCGTAGTTGTTGTCTTCTACTTGCACCAAGAGTTCTACATGGATTATATTCAACGTTTGTGTAGATCAATACGAGAGTTGCCTGTTGAACCGCTGCAGCAATTAACTGAGGTCTTGATGAGATTGTAGGGGTGTCGATATTTTTCGGATTTTGACAGTACCAAAGTGACTTTGTTTTCGTGAGTATTGAGACAAATTCAGAGGAATGCCCTTTGAATTCACCAAAGAAAACGTGGATAGCTATGGTGTTCAAAGTGTTAAAAAAATAAATTCCGAGTTTTAGATTGCGAGTTTGAGGCTTTGCGATTTTCCCGAGGCTACGATTTTAAGGCTACGATTCCCGATTGTGTTTCGGAGCTGACCAAGAATAATGTTCTTTAAAGCTCGTGGGTTTGAAATATCTCTTTTAAATGCACCTATAGGGAAATCTACTCTGTAAAAGGTGTCGAAAAGGGTGTTTGGGGCGATGGGAAGTAGACGCGTCTCACTTGACACGTGACCACGTGCATGGCATGTGATGTGAAATTTCCTCATGCCTTCACTTCGGCTTGGCTTTGGCTGCGACGTAACCTCTCTCGTCGTCGCTCATGCCTTTCTCTCGACTTTCTCCATAGTTCCTGGGTCAGGAATACTCTGTGTCTCACATAATCGTCTATGCACTTTCACGGCCACGGTCCCCAACTCAGCCTCATATTCCCCATCCAAGACAACTGTCCCCGAATCGTCAAAGAAGACCAAGACCTCATTATTCTCGAAGATGTCGAGATCGTTCCTCCCTCTCCTCCGTCTTCTTCTAGTCTTCCTATGCACAAACCCATTGAGCATCTGCCTGGAAGACCGGGCACTCAGTATACGCCTTTCCGGGTCCTCAATGCAGCATTGAAGTCCCATCAGTACTTACCCAAGTACTCCTTCGCTTCATCTTCACCTGGCAACAGTCTCTGATCAAATAGAAAGATGCGAGGCAGTTGATCAGAATTTTCGTTACTCACTTTAACAGTAACGTTTCGCTTTGTCTTCGTTTCTTTGATGCTGGCATCATTAGCTTTATTGCTTCAGACTCTTTCCTTCCCTGTTCATCAATGTCCTCGCTACCGCATTTGATTACTAGTACAGTCTGTCAGGAAATACAAGATCATTGCTTGAATAAGGCTTCTACTTGAGGACATAGACACTCAACAGGAAAGGGGGCCTCGTAACTTGCCATACAAAGCAGTTGCACCCTTCCCCAGTTGATGTGAAAGCGAGGAGGGCGAGTGATCGACAGGATGGGCTGACCGTAAACGCGGGCACTATAATTGAATTAATATCATTGTGGCAGATTGTACTCTCGGACAGGTCCCAGTATAAAATTAATTGGCTTCAATGAGTGAATTTCATGAGCCCATTCTAGCTACCTTAAGTGAGATCAACTTTATAGACCCTCATTGTCAGTTTGTAGCTTGGTAGTCACACAAATTCTTTTGTTGATTACAATTACTTCAAGAATATTCCGCTATTGTTATTTTATCCAGCAAGGTTTTGAAAATTCTTGCCTGGTCATTCTACTGCCTTTTTACCCAATCAAAATAATTGTATTAATTAAGCTACAGAGTAATTCTATTAATCTGCTGTCAGTTATCAGTTCAGAAAGTTTGCAGCCATTTTAATTCACTCCTCCTCGTCCTCCTCCTCGCGCGAGTCCTTACCATCGTCCTTACCACTAAAAGTCCTATTGCCGTTCCCACTGTCTCCAGAAGATGAAATATCCCAGTCAATTACCGTATATCTGTAGGCCGGCCAACGATCAGTCCTTTGAAGGAAGAACTAAAGCTGGCAGAAAGCAGAAAGCAGAACGCAGAACGCAGAACGCAGAACGCAGAACGCAGAATGCAGAACGCAGAACGCAGAACGCAGAACGCAGAACGCAGAACGCAGAACGCAGAACGCAGAACGCAGAACGCAGAACGCAAACGACGAAGAAAAACAAATCGGAACCAAGACGAATATTTGAGAAGCATGGAAAACAAAACACTCACATAAACCCGTCAAAACTTAAACCCCCCAACGTACCCGGACCGATATCCACGACGTGTTTCTCGTTTTTAAGCTTCCCATCCTCTGGATTAATACTTAATACTACTTGAGACGCCCCCGTCTCCCCACCCGGTTTGTTGTCTTGATGCGGAGCAGATCGGTTGTACATCCCGTCGATGGAGTTGCCTGTGGTGTCGTATCGCATCGCATACGTGTAGGTGTATATGTGTCATCAGTATGCATGTGATGTTGAAAGCAGGAAGTAGGAAGGAGTAAGGAATAGGGTAGGGTAGGAACGGTTAGTAAACGACGACGAAAGGGAAAGGAAAAATAAAAATACAAAATACAAAATACAAAAACTCAAAATACTCACCAATCTGCCCAGTTGAAGTCGAGATGGAAAGCGTCGCACCCATAGGGAATGGGTATGTCGGTGAGAGGTAGTAGAATGCTATGCCTGGATAAAGATAATCATGCAGTGATATGGTATGTGGTTGCCCGACAAGGGGATAAGGAGATAAAGGCGCCGGCGGTGTTAGACGAAGACGTGGAAAGATAGCAAGGTGGCAGAGAAAAGATGTAGATGTAGATGAGGTTAGTTACTGGTTACTAATTTTCCATGTGCCTATCCTATGCCAGGATAGCGGAAAACGGAACGAAGCGAGTGCGAATACGCAAAAACTCACCAGTGAAACTAAACCTAACCCCTGCCTTTTCATCATTCGTAAAATGAACGCTTCTATTATACGCTAAATTACTATTCGTCACGGCCCAGGACCCAGTGTATCTGATGGACGGGTGTGAGTCGTCTACAGTTATGTTGCGGATAACTCTTTGCACTTGTTCTTGGGACGGGGATTGGGGTTGGTGACGGTAGGGATGGGCGGAAACTAGAGTGGGAAAAGTGGGGAGGAGGGAGAGGGATGATAAGAGGAGGGGGATAGAGAGGAGAGAGCGACGACGGGACGGCGGCATTGAGGTACCTGGTAGACTGAACGTCACGTCGCTGTCGTTGATCCGTTGAGGAGAGGTAACAGGCGTAAAAAGGTACAAAACGTCGTTACAGTCGAGAGAGGATAGAGTAGAGTGAAAGAGATGAGAGGTCAAATGTCAAAATGTCAAAAGTTGCGCGTAAGTTTCTGCGGTCTAGCCAAGAGAAAAGAGGTAAGAGAAGAAAGAAATCAGTCCGTTAATCCCCTTATATATATATATCATATATGTTGTCTATGCACTTACCTATGCACATAGATAAAGACAGATGCGTCGGCGTATCCACTCTACAATACATACACACCGCACCTCGAAGAAGAGACAAGGCATAAATAAGGCACTGCTAGACTACGTATCCAGGGAAGACATGGCATAAGGCACTGCGAGACTATCCACGGAAGACAGACATGAATAGATCACAGCTTAAGGCCCTGTGACATATCTCGGTAGTCTAGAAAACTTGGAGGACGAGTGACTCGGAGGTAGCACCAAGAGTCATGCCACAGGGACGATGATAAACTTGATTAAGAAGAGGACAAACGGTACTGGTGGGAAATCAGTGGTCGTTGGTTGCGTGTCATAGACAACCCTTGGTTGCTGTGTTGATCAGTCAGTCCTGTCAGAGGGCCGCACCGAAGTCAGTGGGGGAGAGGAGGAGGAGAAACGGATGTTTAGGGTACTTACAAAAGGTTGCTTACAATTGATGTCAAAACTTAGAAGAACAAGGAAATAGTACATTTCGAATGGCAATACTCAACTAAAATGTTTGAAGAATTCCTGCTCAGGTGAGACTGGGATTTGAATGGGAGTCATAAGGAGCCAGTCCTCTCGCGTCTATTAGAAGCGACATAGACGATGCAGATGTTTGAAAGGGATAAGGACAGAACTCGGGTCAGGATACTTGAAGGAATGATTGACACACCACACACAGAAAACTTGAAGGGTCAAGGGGAAACAAAGATACGCATCTGTTGGGCAGCCAAATCGTACTAATTTCCTCAGAGTTCTATCTACGCTTTTAAACTGACCTTGATGACTTTTGACGGCTGCTGAGGGAAGGTAACGCGTCTGAAGCTCGTCTTGCTGGTTGGTGGGGCCTGTGTCATCATGAACGTCGACGGAGGGAAGGATGACGCGATGACGTGTCAGCTGAGCGTCGGTTTAGTCATATCGGTCATTTCGGAACGCTGGTAGCGTGTGAAACTTAGAACCCGTGGAAAAGTTTGCTACTCAATTGCGAGGTCCACATAAGAGCCTGTTCACACGCCGAAAAGGGACAAATTTCCGCTCGACGGATCTGTGACCGGATATGTGTACGAGAATGAGATATATCTGGAAACTAGATATAAGTACAAAAAGATGATGTATCAGTAAGCTAGATATGAAGTACAAAAAGACCGAGAATCGAGAATCCGGATATACAGTGGCCAAAAAAATTGTCCACATGTTTGGCACTTTTGGAAAGATTGCTGATTTAAGAGCTATTGAGCAGAAATCTCAAAACATGGCTGGTGGTAGCAAGAAAGCCTTTGATTAGAGCTACAATAATCTGTCTGTTTTGTCTTATTTGGCCAAATATCTGTGGAGTTATGATTGATTTAAAACTGTATGTCATTTGGACAATTTTTTGAGTTGCCACTTCAAAATCATTATTGCAATAACCTGATGTGTTATACATGATGTCATAGCTGCCAGCTGGAGCATACATAGCAACATACAGATGCTCTACAGCCTCTATGAAAATCATGGGGTCCCTCATATCAGCCCAGAAAGACAATCTCTACTCTCTCCTCTTAACTGCCTCTCCATCTGCAAAAATTGCAGCTCAGACTGGAGTATGGAAGCCAAGAGTTTCTTTTGTGGTTTAAAAGACAAATACAGACAATGAGAACAATACAGCAGGGTGTCCTAGGAGGCTCTCTACTACTTGTGAAGAGGTTAGATTGGAAAAAAATCCATTCTGGTAAAGCCAGATTGCTACACAAGTGGCCTGAAACATCAAGGCTCTTCTTGGACAACCTGTCCCAACCTATAACAGCCAAAACATTCCTGAAAACGTCTTGTGGCGATCTCCAAAACACAGAACAAGTGCAAACTTACAGTGACTTGCAGCAAGGCTCACTTGAAGTTTGCACAGATGTAAAAAGACCGGGCTGTAGAAGGCTAGAAGTGGGTTATTTTCTCAGATAAGACCAAAACCAATTATTTTGGGGCAAATATGCCCCAGCATGTGTGAGAAAAGAGAGATAAATTCATGGTACAGCAAGATGTGACAGAAATGATGACATTTGAGAGAGAAAATGACATGATGGGGTAGGGTATGGGGCAACAGTAAGCAGTAAAAATGGTCCAGATGAAGGGGAAGATAGATTGCAAACACTATATGACCATCTTAAGTAACAAAATCCTGGAAAGCATTAATAATATGGGAGTTGATCCAGAGGTGGCCATTTTTCAGCTGGGTATTAACTTTCTAAAGTGCTATATCCAATGGTTTCCTTTATCAGAACATGTCTCTCTACCTATAAAAGCAACACTCTGCTTTCATACTTCAGTCTGAGCTGAAATTTTGATAGAGGGAGGGGCAGTTTGGAGGAGAGAGTAGAGATTGTCTTTCTGGGCTGATATGAGGGACCCCATGATTTTCATAGAAGCTGTAGAGCATCTGTATGTTGCTATGTATGCTCCAGCTGGCAGCTATGACATCATTGTGGTGTATACATCACATTACTGTACAGCTCCACCCATGACATCATGTATAACACATCAGGTTATTGCAATAATGATTTTGAAGTGGCAACTCAAAAAATTGTCCAAATGACATACAATTTTAAATCAATCATAACTCCACAGATTATTGTAGCTCTAATCAAAGGCTTTTTTGCTACCACCAGCCATGTTTTGAGATTTCTGCTCAATAGCTCTTAAATCAGCAATCTTTCCAAAAGTGCCAAACATGTGGACAATTTTTTTGGCCACTGTAGTTACAGATATGCATCCGAAAAGACAATACATCCGGCTTCCAGATATGGGTGCGTATAGTTTATATGTCTGTAATACTGATATTTTTATAACATTCATTCTGATCTATCAGTTCATCTGCCAGGACTACTATCGGGACCCTTGTCCGGAATCCGGACTTATTGTCTTTTCGGACACATATCTGTAATCATGTCTGGAATCCTGATTTGAGGTCTTTTTGTAGTTCTTTCAATAGCTTTGATACAGAATATGTCCACACACCAATCAAATATACTAAAAATTCATCCTTATATAGCAACTTTCTGATCAAATATCTAGCTTACAGATACATCATCTTTCTGTACTTATATCTATATTCCAAATATATCTCATTTTCATACACATATCCGGTCATGTATCCGTCGAGCGGAAATTTGTCCCTTTTCGGTGTGTCAGTAGAAAGTAAAGACGCTTAAAATTTTTAACAGATTACTGCATATGGTAGTTTCTGTTTATAATTCTATTGTGACCCTTCTGTGACTTGCAGAAAAAACCTCATCGCTTCGCTCGATAGCCTATATACCGCCTATGATATCCTCAATGGCTCAGAATGACACCGAGACAGCTGTACCCAGGGCACCAAAACCTGGCGGAAATGCCTTTTCTTCCATCATAAGATGCCGACTATCCTCCACTCCCAGTGCCCTCAACTGCTCTACAAAGAACAAAAAAACATGTAACTGCATTCCAAGTTCGTTATATATCCGGTCGGGATGGCCTTTTGATGAGTTCCAGAACCTACTGTGCACCGGTCTGGGCAGAGGTGTGATAAGGTTGCTTCCAGTAGTGAGGAGATGCGTAGATGGCGACGACAAGGACAATTACATTCACTAGCCACCCAGCAGCGAGTATAATGGGCCATAGAGCATCCAGAGATCACTGAGGATGCATACCACCTGCTGGAGACGACATCCTTGACGCTCTTACGACTCTGTCACGCTTTCAGAGAAAATTTCAGACACCTGCCATTTCGAGTAATCCGTTAAAAAAGTACACATGTCTTTACTTTCTACTGAACAGGCTCTAAGTTAACTCGGCCTAAAAGGGTCTCGTAACAATGTTTGCGTATCGTCGTCAACTGCTCAAAACGCTCTACATTGCCTTCGGTGCCCTCTCTATTCTTCTACGTCTGCCTTTATGGGCCGTCCGCTATCCGCTACCTGTTTCCTTCCATGCGTCCTTGCCGAAACTGGTCCATTTCTCGTTCACTCATTGTCAAGTTCCTAGACGAAGGGACCACCATAGCCTTACAAATTGGCCTACCAGTGACACCTCTTGGCTTCGTTTGGGTACAGCCGACACCTGATTTGATCGTCAGGGATATCCAGCAGTTTGCTAATTTCAACAAAGTACAGACTGTGAAGACGGCTGGTTTTTGGTTCGGTGTGAGGGACTTGGGTGGTCACGTTGGTGAAAAGGCTTGCACAGACGAAAAAGTTATCCTTAATTTGCATGGTACGTCCCCACCTGACTGGGGAAAGGTGCCACTGCTTCGCATGGCAAGTTATGAGGCCCTCCTCAACAAAACCTCACTCTTGTATTGACTACGTTGCAGCTACTTGCAAAGTAGTATGAGCGAAATAAGTTGAGAGTTTGAACCCACGGAAAAGACTTTGAGGTTGCTACAGGTCGCTAAGAGTACGACATAAACATAAATTAATGACGATGAAGAGGCAAGAATTCTGAATTACGAGGGCGTCGAGGCTGAAGCCAAGCTTCAGAAGTGGAGGAAGTAGGGCGGCGAGTACTGGCAAACGTTGGATAACAATTAGTATGGCCATACTTGCGGAGAGAAAGCCGTGGACGCGAGTAAGTATCCCATGAAGCACGATGCTGGCATTGAAGGTGAGATGAGTCCACACACTGGCATGACATCGTGATTGTTGATGTATGTAGACTCAGTCTGGATATTTCAGGTTGATCGGGAAGTAGAGACCGGCGTGGTGTGGTGACGACACACAGTTGGGTTGAGTGGCAACGAAAAGGGGCGGGAGTTTGAGGTCATGGTAAAATTTTCGAGGTCGACATAAGTTAACTGGGGCAAAGGGCCATCGCTTCACATGGCAAATTACGAGGCCCTTTCACGTAGTCTAACTCAGGTTATGCAGAAGGGAGGGAGAATCGGTGGAAAGTGAGAGGGAAGAAGGGCGTTAAGCAGACCGATTTGACACGCTAGCATGACGTCGTGGTTATTAACGTCAACGGTCCTTGGATCTGGTCCAGACCGAGTCTGGACATTCCAGTTGTCAGGAAGGGTAAAGGCTGGCTGTGGCAACGAAAAGGGGTGGGAGTTCGAGGTCATGGTAAAGTTTCCGAGGTCGACATAAGTTAACTCGGCCTTTAAGAGGCCTCGTAACAATCTTCACAGGAGGAGGTTTTGTGGTGGGTTCTTTTTATTCGTTTTCTGCCGCTCTATAGTAATGTCTCTCAGCTTGGTAGTGGAAGTCCATCATTCACCCCCAATGTTAATATCTGTAAAGGCATCCTGGAATACGTACCACAAGTCAAACGTATTTTTTGCCACGGAGTACCGTCTAGCCGCTGGGCCTCCCTATGAAATAAACAATCCATTTCCAGCAGCTTTGATCGATATCATCGCTGGCTATCGATATCTCCTCGACCTCGGTTTCGAACCCCGTAACATCATTGTCGCCAGTGATTCCTGCAGTGGGATTCTGGCCTACCAGCTACTACGGTATCAGGCAATGTACAAACTCCCCGAGTTACCGATGGCAGGTGCTTTGCTGCTGTTTTCTCCCTTGGCAGACTCCGCCCTTCGGGCTGATCCTGGTACTAGCATGGTATCCAATGCCCCGTCAGATCTTGCGCGCAACTGGTTGCAAGCAAACTACGGAGCTATTGAATAAAAAGTTTCTCAACTTAACAACTCACCTCACAAACCTCTATAACCAGCTCTAACAAGCAACTAACATCCCCAGGTAAGCATGGAGTTGCCACTCCGCTTCTAGTATACATCTGTATCATGCCTGCTCGTCACTCTCAAGCTTCCACCAGCTACTTTATATGCCCCTAAAATGCCTGGGATGTGCCCTAATTCCTCTTGAGCATGTCTAGACTATTTTTTAGTTGTAAAATGATCAAGTTGTCTAACACAGTTGGAAAAATCTAGTTAAGACTTGCACAAAATGAGACTGCAATTTTAAAGTGTATGTATCTGTTCATTACTCCACATTTCTATTCATTGTTTCACAGTTGATTCTTGTTTCTATTTACGTTTGGGACTCGTGATTGTTATGTACATTAGTTACACAGGAGTACTGGAGTTGATGTCATATATAATGCGGAATAGACTCGCAACAAGATCAGCACAGTAAGTGAAACAGAATCAAAATCTGGACTAAAGTACAAGTACAAGTATCTACATATGAGTTGTAATGATTCATAATAGAGAAATGAGTCCTGATTACTATTTATAGTAATCAGTTTTTTATTGTGATAAATCTGCCATTCCAATCCTAACGTGCATTCTTGAGCCATGGGAATCATTAACTATACTTGTATTAAAATTTATGTGACCTTCTACTGGAATATGCTTTACAATGGGATTGAACTCTTGACCTCTCGTTATCAAAAAACACACGCACCACTGCATCACAAGGTCATTTTAAATTTACATACTTCTCTATCCATACCTGATATTTTACATTACCATTACTATTAGGAGTGGTTATCTCATGCCAAACTACTTTGAAAGATTCAGACACCCATCCTTATTGCAAGGGTCTTCTAATTTTGGTTGAAGGTACAAAGAACCACAATATAATAGGTTGCCTGGTTGTGAAGGTTTCAAAGTCTGTAGAGATGAGGAGAAGGAGATGTTGGATGTAGCTGGGCTTTCCATGGAATTCTGCAGTTCTGGCCTTATTCTGGCTCCAGTTGATTTGAGATAAAAGGAGATATGTTTGTGGGGGGAGTGGAGGGGCAGTTTATCAAGGATATATTTTTGTTCTGGGCTAATTATGGCCTCATTTAACTCCAGAATTAGAAGGAAAGAAACCTCACAATGATAAGTGCCAGGACTGGATCTGGAGATATGGGTTTGTGGGGGTGAGGGGGAGGGTGTGTGAGTGTAGGGGAGTTTACCATGGTTGTATTCTTATGCTTGTGGATTGTGGATAAAATTATTTCCTGCATCTCGCCACTGATTTTCGCTGTTCCCGCACTTTTCTAGGCTATTTTCAGCCTATGACTCACATCGCTGAATTTTGGTCCTAGAAATTCACACTTTTATTTAAGGTCTGCCAAAATGCATTGCTAATCTTTCAGGAGTCCAGCGCGCACTTCTAGCGTGACATGTGACATGGGCAAGTTACTGCACATATCTTTCACTTTCATCACACATTTCTTTCACTTTCACCACACATTTCTTTCACTTTCACCAAACTTTCATGGGGTTTTTTCCTGAACTTTTAGATATGTCAAGTGTAAATAGAAACTATGATTTAGACATTACTTAACCAAGTATTTGTAGTACTACAGTTACTGTATCCCGTTCAATGTAGTACTCATCCCACTTTTGGAAACCCTGCCTCATGACCTCATACCTGGCCTTCTGGGTAGCTATTAGCTGTTGGCTGAGCTTTCCCAATTAGGAACTTATCTAGAATAATCTCATTGATGGCCTTTTTGCGCATGGCTGAAACGTCTTCTGCCCAGCTCAAGGGTTCATGACACTTGTGACACCATCCACACAGTCCCCAGAGCTGTTCATCCTTCCTTGTCATCTGATCCTCCATGATCTTCACTTTCTTTCTTACCTGTGCCCAGGGTTGGGTGTGACTGGGTCATAGACTAATAACTGTCAGTTCAGACCAAAGTCCAGACTCAGTCAATGCTGGTCCCCGATCTCCGGTAGGAGGAGGGACTTGCAAAACTCGAATGGCCATGATCGAACGTTTTTCTCCGGTTTTATAAGTTCTTTACCACGTTCTCGTCATGCGGTCACTCTTTTTCAAATTCGTAGTCCGCCTCTTTGACTCCAACTGCCGTCTCGTCGACATACTGAATCGCTATGGACCATCATCTTCGCACCGTAGCCTCAAATACGCCTATATTTCTTGAGCACCCTGTCCAGACTACAACTGAACTATTGCTGCAGTTTCCGCACACGCTTTTATACTCCGTTCACTGTATTTTTGAATTGGTCGGTAAACTTCTGCTTGTTGGCATTCTCCCGTACGATGGCCCTCTTGTTCCCAAACATGTCTATCATTCTAAAATTTTGTCTATGCAACATATCTTCGGTTCTGAGTTTACTGGTCAATACACGCGTGCTGCGCTGTCGCAATTCTTGGCGTCTAAGTTATCTGAAACTGATATCGGCGATAGCAACTCTGACATAGAGAATATGCACATCTCTTTTGATGCGATGGGACCTGACGAGTTACAATTTTTGCAAACCAACATACCTGTTCGTTTACAACGGAAACAGCCACCTACTTATCAGACTTTGAAGGGACATCCAAATGTTTGCGAACCATCCTATCTCGTTTTGCTCTGCGGCGAAGGTTAACTTTAGCAATCCTTAGTGATTCTGATTTAGCCTGTGTGCTTCTGATATTACAGCCATCATTGAATGAATCATTTTTTTCTACTTCAACACGCGATACTGTGATCTACTTATACAATCTCTGTACGATTGCTAGTAGTATCCATAGTATACACTCTTCTGTCATCATCGTCTCATACTCTAACGTTTATCTCTGTACGATTACTAGTAATATCCATGGTATACACTCTTCTGTCATCATCATCTCAAACTCTACGGAGTCGGGGATGCCGCGTCCCACGGCCTTAAGCATCTATACCACAGTCAACAGATAGCCAAGGAAACATTCCCACAGAGTGTTTGCACCCAGAACACCAAGGCTGGAAGTGGCTAAATGCTGCCAGAGGCCATGAGATAAGAGCATTTTCTGGCAAAGCCTGATTGACCTATTGATCAACCATGGGGACCAGTGGTCAACCAGCTAGACCAGAAATATATGACCACACAAGTCCAGACCATAGTCAATAGTCGAGCATTGACTGCCCATCCTTGCCTGTGCCAGCTATTGTCCCTCAGATCTGTCAGGAACTACTACACTCAACGAGTAAGTTGACTATCCTTGACACTGTGTAGATAGTAGTACAGAGTGGAGACAAAGTGAACAAACTAGTGAATCAGTTTCAGAAGGTACAAGTATATATGATACAGTCTGAGAATAGAACAAATAGAACAATAGCTGTAGACTGTATGACAGATGGGATCTAGTAAGGATAGATTGAGGTACAGAAATGATATAAATAGGAAAGGGTAATGAAGAAACAAGATAGCAGATAGATGGTTGTTTGACAGATTTTATAAGGTTCAATGGGTATGGACTGAAGGGCATAATAATAGTAGAAAAATGAAATAGTTATTGAGGAAAGGCAATGGTAGAGTGGTGAACAAATTCTAGGTTCAAAGATGAGGTAGTTGTTGAAGACAATGATGAAGGAGGGCAAAGAACTAGCAGTTTATGACAGGGTCACCAGTTCCAAGGATTCAACAAGTAAATTGTATGCTAGGTGTTCCCTGGAAGTCAGTAGACGTTATATTTTATATTTATGACATCCAGTATCATGATTTAGAGGGGAACATACAGATTTTTTAAATAAATATTCTTCTGGAACTTTACACAGGTTACAAATTATGTATGAACTTTTGACAGTATTTATTGAATGGAGAGGAACTGGGGGGAAGGAATTTACAGCAATTCACCAAGTAGCACATGTCAATTTATGAATCAGAAAAGATATACACATTGAAGAAAAACAAATTGAATCTGACCTATATGGGCAAATATTTGAATAAGGATATAAATTTGATATGAGAAAAAGAGAACACATACAGACTGTCAGCCTGCAATTTTATTTTTCATGCTTAGGATTATCTGTCCAACAAGATGTCCAATCATCACCACAAACAAACTTGCTCCAGTCAACAGGAGTTGCAGCCCTTTTTGCATCACAAGGAATTGTCAATATCTGCCTCAAGTCACTAAATCCATCTCTAAACTGAGGTGGAATCCATAAAATCAATTTGGGTTCAGGTTCAGCTGTACAAAGCCACCCTTGGGAATCAATAAACAAGGACTGAGATTCATGATGGTGATTGAAAGCTGCTGGAAACAGACTTGGATCTGACTGATCAATATTCCAGACCCTGATTGTATTATCCCAGGCTCCAGACACCACGTATTTGCCATCAGCTGAGAATGCCAATGAGTTAACCCATGAAACATGGCCTTCCAGAGGTTCTCCAATCTGTTGATATGTCTGTAAATCCCAGATCCTGATGGCGTTATCATAACACCCTGATACTAGACGTTTTCCATCTGATGAGAAGGCCACTGCACTGACACTGGTTGTGCTGCCTTGAAGTTCCCGATTTATTCCAGTTTGTACATCCCAAATCCTAATCGTTTTGTCTCTAGATTCAGTCACTACAAGCTTTTTATCTAGAGAATAATCTATGCACCACAGAGCCGTGAAATGGCTTTCTGCAACCTGCTGTCCAGTCTGAACTTGCCAGATTTTCACTCTCCCATCACAAGATCCTGATAGAATGTGTGTACCATCGGCAGAGAAGTTCACAGATAAAACAGAGTTAGTGTGGCCTGTAAGAGGATCTCGAAGCTGTTGTCTGGTCTGGACTTTCCAGATTCTCACTGTCTTGTCTGTGGATCCTGATACTATATTCCTACCATCTGGTGAGAAGGCTACAGATAAAATAGAGTCTGTGTGTCCTTTTAGAGGACGTCCAAGCTGACTTTGAGTCTGAACTTTCCATATGCGTACTGTCTTGTCATGAGATCCTGATACTATATGCTCACCATCTGGTGCATAAACAACTGACTTAACACTGCCAGTGTGGCCTTGCAAATTGTTCCCAACCTGCTGCCCAGTTTGAACATCCCAGATTTGGATTATGTGCTCTGATCCTGATACCACATGCTTGCCATCTGGTGAGAAGTTGACTGAGGTAACAACACCATGAGTACTAGGATGTTTCTGAAGCTGCTCTACTGCTTTCTGTTCAGTATCTGAGATGTCCCAAATTCTGATTGTGCCATCATAAGATCCTGAAGCAATAAACCGGCCATCTAGTGAATAAATAACTGAGTTAACATTCTGATGACCTTGTAGCTTCCTGACCTGTTGCCTAGTTTGGAGGTCCCAAATCGTAATTATGCTGCCAGAAAGAGAATTGCCTACTGCAACACATTGCAAGTCTTTTGGTGAACATACCACTGACCGGACCTCATGATAGCAGTGTTCTAGTTTTCCCACCTGATGCCCAGTCTCGGTGTCCCAGATTCTGATGGTTTGATCATACGACCCCGATATTACTTGTTTTCCATCAGATGAAAATGCTACAGACTTCACGAAGCGAGTGTGACCTTCCAGAGGGACAACTTCTTGCTTGCCACTCCAGATATTGCAGATCCTAATTGTTCCATTCATGGAACCTGACACCGCGCTTGTACCATCTGGTGAACAGGCTACCGAGATAACCTGATCCATGTGTTTAAAGGAGTTTCCTATCTGCTTTCCCACTTCTGCATCCCAAAGTCTGATTGTTCCGTCGTCAGATCCTGATATGATATATCTGCCATCTGGTGAATAGACAACTGATCTAACCGTATCCTTATGTCCCATAAGACACTTAATCTGCTGTCCAGTCTGAACATTCCAAATTCTGATTGTTTTGTCACGAGATGCTGATATTACATATTTGCCATCTGGTGAATAGGCTACTGACAGGACTTCCCCAGTAACGAATTTCCCAGTATGACCTTCCGGCTGCACAGCTACTTGCTGACCAGTTTGAACACTCTAAATTCTGACTATGCAATCATTGAGAGAATGATAATCATCATGTCCTGACACCAAATATCTTCCATCTGGTGAGTAGGCAAGACTATTCAGTCCATTTGATGCTGATATCACTATTGGCATATACATCCAGTCCTTTAGCATGCCATAGCCTCCTACTCTTGCAGTATTTTTCAAATGCTTTTGATAGTTTTCAGAAATTCTGAAGTCTATGGGAAGCATTGGTAAAATTGAAAGATAAATATGTGCTGTACTCTCAGACAGTGGAATTTCAAACAGATCTACCACTTTACGGGCTTGTTTTGCCACTATTGTTGCATTTTTATACTGTTTTAGGAGTATAATAAATATCTGTCTGACAATTAAATAAGAAATGAAATTACCTTGTTAACTTGGGCCCATTCGGCTATATCCTCAAAACATCGCTTGAGGAAAAAAGCTCTTCCCATTATACTCATACATTCTATCCAGTATATAAGTGATTTACTTGCCATGAATTGGTTCACAGTATCCTTCGAGGGGTGCCCAGGCTGTGAATCTGTGAAATGTGGTCGGTTGGCCGGTGTCACGGTCGGGGTCTTACGAACAATTTTAGACCATATTTTTCTGGTGAGGTTTCACTTGTCCTCGGTGCTCACAGTATTCTGAACTGTCTCACCACCTTCTGCTGCCTTAGGCTTCTTCAGATGCTTTGTCCAATTCAGGCAGCTGTACTGTAGCTGGGATGAAACATATCGTTCTGTTCTGTTCTGAATAGGAGGATCATGAATTTTGCTATTCTTGACAAAAGATGTTGTCAAATGACATATATTGAACTTGAGCTCTTTTTGCATGATATACAAGCAAGCACCAGCAAATTGTGAATGGATACTATCCAGTGAAATCCATTCATTTTGTGACATAAGGAATTCTCTAAATGAGAGATGGTAATATAGTTTTCCTTCTCTTTTATACACTATTGCTGACAAGCGTTCAATCACACCTTTCGTTACATCAGAAGATACAAGCTCAACTGGTACACTGAACATTTCGCTTAATGTATCCACTGACACAGGCTCCATCAATGCTAAGACTGCACTCATGACCACTTTAAGATACATCAAATCATCTTGCTTAGAAAATAATTCCCCCAACACTTTCTCATACAGAAAGTATAGGCCTTCATATGGTTTCAAGTCAAGAATAGCATTCAATCTATTCCTCTTATTTACCCCTTCCATTATAAATGTGATAGCTGTAGTGGCCCAAATGAAGACGCCATTCGCTTTAACAAGCAAGTCCTCCATCTCCTCCTCTGATATCCATGACTGTCCATATACTTTCAACTTTGCACTAATCAATAACCTCAAATCATTTGTAGTACTCTCATCATCTATCAAATCAGCTTTGGTCAGAGCAGATTTACTGAATTTATCAAATTCATGGCAGATTTCTGGATTTGGTCTGCTGGTTATTACCCATTTGAGCCATGAAAGATGAGATATATCCTTCAAGCATCTTAGAAAATCTGCTCGGTCCAAGCTTGTTCTGCATTCATCCAGGCCATCAATCACAATCATGACCACATTTTCAGATGTCCTGATTTGATTCATAAGAAATGGTTTGAAAAATGTGTCCAGCTGCTCAAAGAGTGGAATCCCCCTGCCTCGAAGTGAAGGATCATCCTTGAAATTTTGATAGAGGCACTGGCCATATTCTGGAAATACTTGTGCCAATCGGTAGCATATAGTCGGAATCAATGTAGAGATATTATCTGTCTCCTGCCCTTTCACACAGTGAAAGGTTAATGCCAGTGTGATGTTCTTCCCTGAACCTCTAACTTTTGAAGCTAGAGAAACTGCAATGGCACTTTTACCAGTACCAGCAATTCCATAAATCCAAGCAATAGAGGTGTTGCCGCTGATTATCCAGTTGCAAAGCTCTTGCAATATCTCTACTCTGGTTCCTTCCATACAAATATCTGTTTTTCTGACCGGATTGGTGATTGGATTCAACTTCTGTTTCAATACTTGGAGCATTTGATTATTTTGAACAGTTCCATCACTTGTCACTTTTCAAATTTGGGTAAATCAAGAACACAAGATTGACTTTGTACATCTGATACTTACCGAAGTTGTTGTAGGTTGTCTGAATAATATCTCTTCCTGCATTATTTACTGTGACATCTTGCATCTTGAAATTGGATGCATGTGAAAACATGTTCACAGACAAAGCTGTCTGTCCAGCAAGTACTAATCGAAAATATTATTTCTTTCCTATGAGCTAGCCTTTTGGAGCTCACCTTCTGACATTGGACGAGTCTCCGAGGAATTATCTGGAATGGTGACAATTGGTCCAAAATCATTATTCGTTGACAAACTTGGTGTCTGTGCCACAGGTGCTAACAGAGATTGTTAGTTCTTTTTCTAGGATATTGCCATCTGAAGCTCACCTTCTGAGATAGACGGAGTCAGACTGCCTGGATTCCCAACTGGCTCAGCTTGGGGCTGTCCACCGCCATCTTTGAACGTTTTCATTGTAGCCGTTGACGATGATGAGAAGAAATGCAAAGGTGCAAAAAGTGTCCAGTGCACGTGAATGAGTCTTGATTGGCTGCGCGAAAGACTAACTTTGCTTTGTGTGTGCTCCCAAACCGCATCGATGCATCAATGATACCATCATTCGTAGGCTCCTCTTACATAAACGCATGTCAAATGACGAGGCCCCTCCTTTTAAAAGTCATTCATTTTGAGTTATGGCGTACTTAGGTATATGCTTGCTGTCAGCGAATGTATAACGGCGGAGACGACCACGACCACGACTCGACTCGTTCCCCACTGATAGTACTAATAGTTACCTGAAGGGTAAGGCCTCAAGCTAGGCCTCAAGACTCTTCCCCTCCCCAACACTCACTGGCGCGATCACGCAGCCCACCTTTAACCTCATTCCTCATCCAACGTCCACTCACTCAACACCTGCCTCAGCTCCGACCAATAATCAATATTCAGTAAGTCAGTCAGTTGTGAGGGTTGGGAAGACATACTTCCTGAGACTTGAGACATGAGGCTTGAGTTAGCTCTTCCAGTTACAGTGCTTGAATCTTGATCAGTGGTTAAACATTCATGGATAAATCTCAATAATTATCCACTTCCAAATAAACATTGATATTGCATGAACAAAAAGAGATGTGGAAAGTAAAAGAAAGATTAAAGATTTCTTCATCTCGTGCTTCAATGCACACCTGAAGCTTAAAAGGTTCAAAATAATCTTGGACATTGTGCGACCAAAAAGAGATTTGGGTGGTCAAAGAACAGGTGAAGATATTTCCCATCTGGCATGATCAGGACAATTCTGTTGCCTATGTGCATTAAAGACAATGTGAAGCTTAAAAGGTTCACAATAATCTTTGATGTGAAAACAATCTGTCAAAATCACGGCAAGTATAAGCCTCAGTTTTATTCTTGGCCATTCAGAGGATGACCATATTAGTCTGTCTTACTAAAGTCAGCTTGTTCTTGACCATTCAGAGGATGACCATATCAACATTACCTGTACTGAAGGCTCAGGTTACTGAAATAACTTTAGAAGCCGAGCAGAGGACACAAAAGGTGTCCCAAGTCACATGACATATACAAAAGTGTGCAGAGGAGCAGAATGAAGCCTCCACTATACTCGCAAGCTTCGCTTCGTACATAATAGGCCAACCGAGGGCAACCGCCCCCATAGAGATTGTGAGTGAGCAATAGCGCTAAATCATAGAAGAAAAGTGCATGCAAAGTCGGGGAAAAAGTCGAACTGAGGAGTCCTGAACAGAATAGGAAATGTATGTATACAACGGATCATAGTGGTCTACGACGGGCATCCGCTGTAAACCACAGCACCCGCCGCATCCAATCCTTGGAAAGGTGTTGAAACAATTAATCAGAAACATAAGAAAAACAAATGAAACAATAAATGGATGCGTCAGAGAGGGGTATTGGATGAGGCTCCGCTTGCTATTTGCGGAGGTCTCTGGAGGTGCAGGCACCTACATCAACAAATGTTTGAGTTTTTGCGTTTGCACACACCGGAGTGTGTGCATCGCGTGGCGCGAACGGAATTTGCCGGCAGCAGGCGCGGCCACCTGTTGCGTCGGAACTAATATTTCTTTCCGTCGGGTCACATGGAAATGCACTAGGACAAAGCTAGAAACACAGCCCCATGAATAACTCTGGTCCAAACCCATTTAACAGACAGATAGATGGGACCATTTAAACATAGCCACAAGCAGAAATCAAGTGTAATAAACTCAGCCTCATTTCATTCAGCCTCGTAATCTGGGGAACGCGTAAGACCAGAAAAAAAAGTCAAAACAATGTAAGGAATAACCCAAGGAAAAAACCAAGTTCTGATGCTGTCTTTGTGCAATGGCCTAGGCTTTTACAAGTTCATGATTCTGACAGAAATATATTGTATTCAGATCACTAGGCTAGCTATGTGCATTACAAGAACGTACATGAAATAGAGCCAGTCTATAACCCGTTCCTAATGACAACTCATGGTTGCTGTCGTCACAATGTCGGAGAGAAAGAAAAAGAGGCTTGAGTGTAAAACCAATTCAGTATTCAACGCCCAACGTCTATCCACTCCCAGTACAGTAGCGAGCCTTGCCCACCTCTCTCCACACAGTCTACAGATGGAGAAACAGATGCTTTGCCACATCATCATGAACGAGAATCGAAATCAAAGGGCCACCAGTTTTTCAAGCTCACTCAAGCTCACATTCAAGCCTTTGTGCTGTCTGTGGGCAGGCTTTTGGGTGCATTTTGGTGGGGTGGGCACTTCCTTTTCTGGAAAGAGGCCCCAAATACTCGAAAATTCAGATTTTTATTACTAGTGCTGTTGCCAGTGAGTGGAGGCTGTTGGGGTTGGGCAGGGTTTTCCCACAGGCCAAAATTTGATGGGAGGGTGGGTACAGTCAATAGGACCTCAAATCCCTATTTGGAATGGAAATAGGCTATGGCTGACCCAGAAAACACAAAATGTATTCCCAGAGCAGCAATGAAAAATCATCTGAATGGGTAAGGTGTATTTTGGTACACTGAATCCAAATATTTAAGTAGATTTGCAGTATCTGTAGTGTTTATGGAGATATGGCCAAAATACCATCTAAATATAGCAAAAGAGCAGGATGGGTACTAGTCATTGTGTCAAATCAGGTCTGATAATCATGTGGGTTGGTAGGGTATTGCATTAAAACTCCCTAGACTTAGGAATATAGTTTTTTCTGTGATATTATTAAATCTTGAGGAGCTATGTGCAAAATACTGTCTCAAAATGGCAAAACTTGGGATGGCCATGGACACTGCAAGCTATAGCATCCAGTATTGATGTGGATATGCCTACTATGGTATTTTGGGGGAATGAATCTGAATATCTCCTTAGATAGTTCTTATCTATGGTAGCTCTGACATTATTGATTACTAACTCCTAAACATAGGTGCCTGTGGCATAAGTAAGTGAATGTAGTGTAAGTGCAAGTATATGAACTGATGTAAGGGATGCCTACTCCTTCAAGCCATAATTAACTCTCAGATTGATGCAAAGCTATACTCAATCTCACTCAAGCTCACACCCAAGCTCACACCCAAGCTCACTCAAACTCACACTCACTCAAGAACTCAATAGAGGATAAGTGTTGCTTATACACCTTTCAGAAATAAGTGAGCCATTTAATGCAAGTATCTTGTTATGAAATGAAGTATAGTAAAGTTGGGTAGGCTGAGATAAGCACAGCCACACCCAAAATGGGAGTCAAGCAAGCCATTTAATGCAAGTATCTTGTTATGAAATGAAGTGTAGTGAAGTAAGCACAGCCACACTCAAAATGGAAGTCAAGCAAGCCATTTAATGCAAGTATCTTGTTATGAAATGAAGTGTAGTGAAGTTGGTGGGATAAGTACAGCCACACCCAAAATGGAAGTCAAGCAAGCCAATTATGCAAATATTTGTTATGAAATGAAGTGTAGTGAAGTTGGGTATGCTCACTCAAGCTCACTGTGGCTTGAGTGGCTTGACTGTGAACTTGAAAAACCAGGTGCCTGAAATTAAAGACTAGAGAGGAAAGACAATCCACATCCACAAGGAAATGAGCACACTAGTATCCTTGACGGCCCAAGAATACCCAGTCCCAGGTAGCAAACACCCAACACCGCAAGTCCAGCAACCTGTTGTGGCTATACGTACCAACCTCAGGTTGTACTTGTTATTCCCGAAGGCCTATAGCTTCACACCATCAGCACTCGGCAAAGGACCAGCTTATCGTCGAGAATTGGGATTTGATTTAGGAAAATACTTCCTTACTACTTCACTCATCTTCCGAAGTCTTTTGACTCATACTTATCTTACAAAGTAACTAGTTGTACTTATCAATCCTCTCGGATAGCAGAGACAAGTCTGACTGTATCATAGACAGTCACTTTTATGATAGATTGCTGTACTATCTGCTATCGTAGCTTACAGAGTGATCGAGAATAGCTTACCAAGATAGATAGGCTCAGAGTAGTATAAAAGGCCTGTAAAAGTATGTAGAAAATCAGAATTCTCTTGCTGGTACTCTTAATCTGACCGGACTCAGATCCGACAAGAATACAGCAATACCTCACTTGCGCAAGTGCAGGATCACTCTACTTGTTTATCGCTCTCAGCTCTTTGTCGCGTCGACAACCGTTTAGGGGAAATCTCTAGTGCGTATTCACACGGTTTACTACAGCCACAGTATATTAACGCGTGCCACATCAATTGCACTCCGTCCCCTCTGATAATTCATAGGCATTCGCAATGACCACACCATCAATTTGGACAAGGAGCTCTTCAACCAGCTCGCTGCCTTGGTTACGCGTTGGTCCAAGGAAGCTGTGAACGACGTCATGACATCGTGGTTGGACCCGGTCCAGACTGAGTCTAGACATTTCGGTTGTCAGGAAGGGCAGAAACCGGCTTAATTTGAGCGGCAACGAAAAGGGGTGGGAGTTTGAAGCTGTGGTAAAATTTGCAACTCAATTAAAAAAGTCACGGGGTCTTGACCTAAGTTAACTCAGCCTAAAGGCCTTGTAATGGTGCTGGGCAATTGCGGTAAGCCGAGCGCAATGTTTGTACATGTTGACCAAAACCTTCCACTACTGTAAATCCGAGGGCTGTTGCGCTCCCGAATTGTTTAGACCACCTACTACTCACACCTCAAAAGTGCGCGTTGTAATCCAATGTATACTACTTAATCTTCATTTTGATCAGAGGAATTTTTTAAATTGTAAGAAAATCTGGACTTATGTGGATTATGACTTTTTTTACACGCGGTTTAGTACTTAAAGCTTCAAATCCGAACAATTCCTCTGGAGCAAATGAAGATAACGACAAAAAAAGTATGTCTGCGCAAAAAAATTGGTCAATAGTTTGTTTGAAACAGGAGGTCAAATCCAAAAAGTGATTTCGAGGCCGAAACGCGCCAAACGCGTTATGTAAGCAGCAATCATCCTTGTACGCGTCGCTCCTGTCGCGCTCTTTTCGCGTCTCCACCCCCTCTCCTGTCATGGTACGCGGTAGAAAACCTTTTTTGACTCCCAATCAAGACGATCAGCTAGCAAAGGCGCGTAAAAATCGATGGTCGGCCTCAGAAAAGGAAAACTATGACGAAATGACCCCCACCAAAGCAACGAAAAAACAACTCCTCAAGACAAACCTTCACCTCAAAAAAGCGAACACACAGTTGGAGGAGGACAGGGAGAGGCTGCAGAGAAGGCTAAACGAGATGAAGCAGCTGCTTGAGAAAGCTGAAAATGGATGGGGATGAATAGAGTGGGAGTAAAATTATTTAATTGGACATTTTAAATCAAAATTTACATAGTACCTAGTACATACAAGTCTTGGTAGATAATTGAAATACAATACGAGGCAAATAGTACAAGACGTCGAGTGGAAAGAGGCGAGACGACAATTTCGACGTGGGGTGCCAGGAATATGCTCGCGTGGCGCTTAGTCAGCGTCACAGAAACTGATCCGCGAGTGCCCAGCACCACTTGTAACATATGGTCAACAATTGAGTACAGTTCTAGATAGATGAACAGTGAATGATATATCAGTATCATATCAGTATCTTGGAAGCTGTAAGTATCAGTAGGCGGATACCTTATACTCTGTAATTGAATGCTGCGTACGTATCATAAAGATGAACAATAGATGGACTGGGCGGATACCTTATACTCTGTAATTGAATGCTGTAGCTAAGTATCTCGGAAGCTGTAAGTATCAGTATTGGGATGAGCAACGGATAAACGTACGCATCATAAAGATGAACAATAGATGATTGGGCGGATACCTTATACTCCGTAAAATGCCATAGCTAAGTATCTTGGAAGTTGTGAGTACCAGTATTGGGATGAGAAATGGATAAACGTATCATAAAGATGAACAATAGATGGACTGGACGGATACCTTATACTCTGTAATTGAATGCTGTAGCTAAGTATCTTGGAAGCCGTAAGTATCAGTGTTGTGATGAGCAACGGATAAACGTACGTATCATAAAGACGAACAATAGATGGTTGGGCGGATACCTTATACCCCGTAAAATGCTGTAGCTAAGTATCTTGGAAGTTGTAAGTACAAGTATTGGGATGAGCAATGGATAAACGTATCATAAAGATGAACAATAGATGGACTGGGCAGATACCTTATACTCTGTAATTCAATGCCATAGCTAAATATCAAGTAATGATCAAGTATCAGCAATATAACCATGTATCAAATGATGCAAAACATGCCTCCGTACAACTGCCGTGCACATTATTTAAACCAGCGTCACAAGCCTGAAGCCTAAATGTTATCATGTCCACTTCAAGTTCACTCCAAGATTACTACCTCAATATGCATTTGCTCAATCGTGTCATAGGGATCATTTGTCAGAGTTGGGTATACGGTTAGTGTTGCATTTACTTTCTCGAAGCTCTAGTCTAATCAAAACCGGCAGGGCTATACTCATGTCTCTTTACACTGTCTTCATATATAATGGTGTGAGTATATTCCTCCTCCTGTGTATCCTGTCTCTTCAGTTGAAGATGATAATTCTACAAACAGGAAGAAGGGCTTGAAAACATGGCAACGTAGATTCCTTTTCGGCATGACAATTTTCATGTTCATCCTGAGCTCAGTACACTGGGGAATAACAATTTTGGACATAATCAAGACCATCAAAGCAGGGCTAGTGGATGGAAATCTTGGTTTTCGCCAGTACGCCTCCCTTTTCAGTGCCCTCGGATTGATCAACGTAAGTAAGCCAATGCAACCGGTGCCATTGGCTATTCTTACTAGCAAACCTCACTCTTAGTATTTTCTCACCGATGGAGTGGTTGTTTGGCGTGCATGGGTGTTGTGCTATGAAGAGAGTAGAAGGACGCTCTTTATTCCAATTTTCCTCCTATGCTGCACTTCCTGTAAGTATTTCCAAGTTCTTAATATTTTCTTTAGGCCGATACATGACTTATACTCAAACTCTGCAGTGACGACCTTTGGGACAATAGCAATTAGGACTGCTCTTTATACAGTCACCTTGGACACTCTCACCACACTTCATTTCAATCGAGCCATAGATGTCTTTCAAATTACCAATCTTTCTTTATCCCTTATGACAAATATGGCATCTACTGTGATCATAGTCAGAAAAGCCTGGTATGCTATTCTTCATGTTTGTTGAGAAAATATTCAGCAGAATATTCCAGGCGCTATCGATGCACAATCAAGGGCGACTTGAATAGTGCGATTGAAAGAAGGACTAAAGTTGGTAAACTGCTTCTCCTTCTGATTGAAACTGGAGTATTGTACTGCATTTCGGGCGTAAGTATAGAATTCCCTGATGATGATAAGCAAACTTACTTACTACTTCCTGAATTCAGGTAACGGCACTGGCAGGATCCCTCATCAGATTTCCCTCCGGGACTGTAGGAGACTATTACACGCCCGTAAACATCCAGTTGGCTGTAAGTTACTGTTGATCCTATAGGCTGCTTTCGACAAGAATTTTGGATAAAGCTTTCTTTACATTGACAGGGACTCTACCCGATTATTGTACTGCTACTCGTCAATCAAGAGCAGTCCCTTGACAAAACTGTTTTTGCGTCGACTATTCCAGGCCGGGTGGTGTCTCGCCCGGAACATTCAACGAATCATGATCTAGAATCGATAAGGTTCCATGTTCGAAGCATAGCGTCTCCTGGGTTCCAAAATGATATGGTTGAGTCTGTACATATGCATTTGAGGAACTCAAAGGCAGAGAGAGATGGTGAAGAAGAACGACCAGATACTTAGGAGATAGTAAACTTCACCTACATATACTTGTATCCGTTGAGTATTAGATTTCTTCTTCAGCGACTGATCTGTCCGAATTCGTCCTTTAAATACTGTTTACTATCACCATTAATCATTCTACTTCTATCCCAGGTACCAGGTCAAAGGCTCAACCATCAGTACAGCCCAACTCACGCAATCTAGAGAACAAGAACACCGAAGCACTAACCAAAAGGGGGTTCTTATTCTTTCTGCTTCAAATGCAGAGAGACAGCAATTGCGTCAGGAGAGAGATGATCTTGAGGAGCAGATGCAGCAATTGGAGATTGCAAGTCGAACTGCTGATGGAAATCATGAAAATGATATGGGGTCTATGTTGAGAGAGATGCAGGCCGCTTTACGAGTATGTCTGGATGACTTCGCGCACTTCCCAACTTCAGCCATGTTACAACTTCTCCAAAAGCCGCATACAAGATATCTACCAGATGATTCCTTCCTGGTAACACGGCAAATCTATCTGCTTTCTCGCTGAGGGATACAAAACTGAGTTCGAGAAACAAGACGTTCTTAAAGCTACTGTGAGTCTTATTTCTAGGAATATGGCATAGTCTATCTGACATGTCCTTTTGAAGGAATCAAACTACTTGACTTCCTCCAATAAATTCCTCAATGACTCGAGCTGGATTGCACAGTGAAAGTATACTTGATGTGATTAGGTTCCAGGTAGTTGAACCGAGCAAAGAACCAAGTGTCATTTCATATGGCTCAACGATGCAGATGGAATGCAATAACTTTGGGAAGAACTCAGTATTGCCGGATAAACCCAATGTAATTACACTAATTACCCCACTATTACACTGTACTAGACTACTGTATATACAAAACTAACATGAACCTATGGTAAGAGAGATACAATTAAATCTTGTGATATACCATTCCGACTTTAGCAATCAATCCCAGACTCCTCCAGCTCCAACTCTTTATAAACCGCCAATAAAGCTGCCTCTGTGCGCGCACGACGTGTACTAGCCACCACCATCTGTTGCTCATCAAAATCTCCACATTCTCCCGGAAATGTGCGATAGCAGTGGAAGTCGCCTCCTGCGTGGCACTAGCGATAGCGAGATTACACTGAGTAGCCACATGTTCGCCCACCGAAAGAACGACAGACTCCGTACATTGCGTGGTGACCTTATTCACCCCAACATTGATCATCTCGTTGCACGATTCGATAACGCTCTTCTTGGTTGCTGCAAAAGCCACCTCGATCTTCTCCGAAAGTTGTTTCTGAAGCGCCGTGGTCATCGAGCTCGTAACAGTCCGAGTCATCTCTGCTCGGACTTTTTCGATCAAGAGACTCTTGATATCCTGTCCGATTGTGTCTGCTAGATACTGTGTCATCTCCGTGTGGACATACGCGGAGGTCGTCTCAGCGAGACTCTTGAAAACCGATTTGAACGCTGAACCGCCAACGACGACGGACGAATCAGGCTCGGTAACGACTCTAAACTTCATCCATCTCGCTTCGCTGAACAATTTGGAAAGTTCCGAACTATCCACGGCGACCTTCACACTCAGAACGCCATCGTACGAGTGCAGATAGCGACTGAGATCCAATGAGAATTTGATCACAACCTTTTTCTCGTCATGACACTCCGCATGGAGGACGTATCCTTCCAGTTTGACGCTTCGGCAAGCCGAATGGAAGTCCCTGCAACCCCAAGCGAGATGGCCATTGACGACACCAATGTACTTGGCAAGGTCCAACGTCTGCGCAGCGTAGCTCTCATTCAACTTGAGACACTGTGCGTGGAGGTTTGACCCCACCAAGCGCAACTTGTCAGAAGCCACGGAATACATAAAGTAGGAAGCTGATTGGGATTCTTGGGATTTACTTAATTATAATAGGATAAAAGTCAAAAAATCCACTAGGATATTCAGTGGCAAGGAGTACTCACAATTTGGATGAACAGTACGTTCTGTATGCCGAGAACTTAGTCAGGCTCTCCTTGGGGTATGCAGGAGGCGGATCTATGATGGAGCTGATAGATAGCGGTACAAGCTATCATTGAACACGAAAAATAAACAAGTGAATATTTATGCTGACTCACGGAGTAGGAGGAGGAGTAGGATTTGCAGCTTTGAGGGTAGTAGCATCGATGGGCACAAGTTTGCCGTTATTATTTTTGATATGAGGGCTGAGGTCGAACTTGTCAGCGACTCATTTGCCTGAAAGTTGCTCCAGTTCAGCCTTGAGGATGGAATCGTCCAATGAGATATGCCTAGCAGTTGAGGTGAAAGAATGGCCTCTCCATTTGAATCTGCCGTTGTCGTTCCCCAGTAAAGTGTCAAGGCTCAAGATATGAAGTTCCACTTTGTCACCATTCTGGGTCTTACACACCTTGGGCGGCGTTGCATATTTCCAAAGATCTCTGTGCAAACTTAAATTTCGGATTTTTCAGTGCCATTTTTGCTCACCCGGGTCTACTCCATATGGGACTGATTTGAGGCCAAACAGCCATATGGAGTAGCTCCGGTGCCGAGCATAAATTCGTCATTTATGTTTGCCCAAAAGATCTTTCCAAATATGCATTGCCGCCCAAGGTGACAGTCGATGATAAGATGGTCACGCTTTTCGGATAGACGAAGATTGATGCAAGTCTTGTCGAAAGGTATGGTTCTAAACGTGAAATATCAATCAAAAATTCGAAATTTGTTGTTGATAATGCTTACACACTAGAGATACACTGGAAAGCGAAGGCTGGGAGAGAGAATGTATGAGGATGAGGTGAGGATATTGGAGTCGTCTGGCGATACTTCTCTTATACTATCTGATCCTATGCCGGACGCTGAGCCTCCGACATTTCCCCTGTCAACACTTTCACCCTTCAATGACTAGCGGTGGACAGGCTTGTTAGGTACCTATCGATCCATTCCTTCACTAAAAGGGTGCCTCGTGGTTGTGGGCCAGCGCTGAAGCGTGGCGAATACGAGGCCATCGCAGTCCAAGCTTTTAGTGTACACATTATTTTATTGAACTTCTTTTGTACTTGAATCTTGATGCAAAGGACTATAACCGTGCAAAGAGAAGGGAAAGAAATCGGACGCTATGACGCGCTATAGATGCTAGTGTTCGGAAACAAAACGAAAAGGAAAGGCCGATCAACTGTTAGCAAAAAGGCCGCACGGAAAGGAACGGACGGGTGAAGTCGGGAGCATTTGCACATAGCCACACGCAGAAAGAGGGTGTAAAGAACTCATCCTCATTTCATTCGACCTCGTAATCTGCGACAGAGTCTCAAGCAGACGGTGACGTCATTGAGATGGGCACTCTGCAATGTCAACGTATTCCCCTGAGCCTTTCCGTGGCCATCAGTGGCCATTCCCAATCTTTTTTTAATCTTCGACGTTAAGCATACACGCGTACATGTTACCATGTATGTATATTCATCGGGACCGCATCTCGGCACAAGTACAATGAATGCAACTCTAGCTTGAAATCGGAGAAACATGTACAACCTCGTCCAGTTGCGAGCAAGTTGCGAGCGACGGATAAAGGAAAGACAGGCGCAGAGTCGCAGACACTATGAGATCAAGACTTTGTACAAGTGCGAGCAAAAGATGGAAGATAAGAAGATAAATATATGAAGGGAATGGAAGTTGTGAGTGCAAGGCGAGATTCACCACAGTGGCACAAAGGCTGTCTGCAGTGGTGACGTAGTGACGTAAATATAGACGAAGAGGCAATAACGATGAGAATCAGCAAATGCTTCGGAACCAAACCCAACGACCTCTTCTACCTCGTCTCTTTACGATCCTATCCCTTTTGAATGCAGCCTGAGTACGCCATCACCGTGACCAGCCAATCATCGTGGCTCGGTCCAAACAACAATGTCCAGCAGAGCGGGAGAGCTGGGTAGTTTATTCTTCAAAAAGCGAGTTTCGTACAGCAACAAATGCAGTTACCGAGTTATATCGGGAAGCCAAGCTGCTAGACATATGCAAATCTATAAAAAGTAGGAGACATCCAAAGGGGTGCTTCAGCGAGAGTTTTATCGCAGGGACAGATAAAACGAGTGGAGTAGCAGTTTTGATAGCTTTTGCCAGTCAAAAAAGCAAACAACGCGAATAGCTCAGTGGCTAGTGACTTCGGGACGTCCTGGTTCCAGCAGATAGGAGAGCTGGTGTTACAGGATACGTCAGGGGGAGTTTCGTGGGGAGTGTAGAAGACGTGAGCGCGCTGCTCTGTTTCGAGAGTAGGTTTCGAACTGTGACATATGTGACAGTGTGACAAAGAAGTCGCAAAAAAGGATGACCACCGGATACGAGGATACTTGGTATTGATGCAGCACCACCAAGACTAATCCCTCACGAGGCCTTCATTCGTCTCATTTGTCTTCGTCCTCAGCCAGCCTGCTTAATCCATGTCTTTCCTTCCCCGCACTTTCCATGCCCGCCGATGGAGTCCCGACCAACAGGGAAACCCAAAGTTAGTCATACGTGAGCTGGTATTCGAATTGATGAACTGGGTGAAGCTTGCGGCACCGAAGAGGACGGCAGGAGTCCGAAATAAGGGTAACAATGGATGTGAAGGGGTACTGGGATGAGCATGGGTGGTAGACAGGAAAAGACTGCATAACAGGAATGGGCACTTTGACGGGACAGTATGAATGTACGCGTAACGTGGTGAAAGACAGCGGTGGTGTGATGGGATGTTTGGTCTGAGCAGCATGTCGACCTCGGCGGGGAAGCTTCCGCCAGAGGTTTCAGTGCCGTACTGACCCATGCACGAAGTACTTCCACAGAGGGTCATCCGTATCCGACTCAATATGGATTGTGAGTGAAGCTAGGGCACTTGAGGTAGACGTAGCATGAGTTGTAGCTGTACTTGTTGTGGGGATCAATAGTCGTAGCAAAGCAGTAGCCGTACTCGTTGAAATTGTAGTCGTGAAATGGAAAGTATGATGTAGGGCTCTTAGACCCGCCGGCACCAGAACGATGACGCGTCTTCAGCGACACAAGCGTGAATTAGCATATGCGTATCCCAAGTGTCCTTCTCGAAAGAGAGATATCGGTATCGGCATATATTTCCTTGTTCAGCAGTCCACGACATAACGGAAGAATAGAACGGTAGATGCATCCAGACGTAGGAAAAGACGAGGTGAAGAGGTGACCAGAGATGACCCGGAAGGACATGAGCTGACTCGGAAGGACATGGGAGTAGAGTCGGTTGGCGCAAAAAAGGGCCCAGGTACTCGAGCCCGTGTCGTATGTGTCTGCTGAGGATGAGGCTTCGGTTCATTCCCACCGTGATAAAGGGCAAATGGAACGTACGACGGGCTTCAAGGATTTCGACGTCATTGAAATGGTGACAGTCATCGCTAGCTCGCTAGAGCTTCCTATCGCTCTCAGGCATCCTCTCTGCACCTTTGCTTGCTATCCTTCAGGTCTGCGAATGCTCTCCAACCAAACTTTCCAAGCTGCCTTCTTCTACCACGGACGTCGAATGTAGCCCTATGCTGGATTTATCGTCTTAAAAATCGACCTGGAGTAGTATTGAGAGAAGAAGATAGCAGAGGGGTCAGCAAAAGAGAGTGACGTCGAAAAATTGACTAGTTTTCCCACGAGGAAGACTCTGCTTTCGTCAGATCGTTCATCATCCATTCGACAAAACTGCAATCCACCTTGTTCCTGGCGCCCTATGTAGAGCCACCAAACTTGGTCCGTACAACGCTAGCAAGTACTTCAGCACCCTTGCTTATTTCCAGACGTTTTCACCATCATTTGTGCTCTCTGCGCCGTCATCGACAACCAGCTTGATACCTTCTTTTTCTTCCACATGTGTGACCTGTGACGGCACGCAGTTACGCGTCTCTCATTGGCTGGTGGGCAGTCCTCGTCACTCAGCAATACGTAGAGCCAGTCGGTAGTCCGCTCTTAAGACCTTGACGAGCACTGCTACTCTAGTCATCTATCGAATAATCTACATAGCTCTCGATCATGTATAGGCAGTCGTCATAATCATATTGATCTACAGCAGTCCTCGAGCTGCGAGCTCATCCATATTGGAAGTAGCTGGCCCAGGGACCTGACAGTGATGGTGATGTATTTAGGTAGTCATCGGCATGCTTTCCGGAACTCCAGCGTATCAGTATTTGGCCCTAGTCCGGGTAATACACTCCTCGAGTACGCGTATTTTCGCTGCAGATGATGCATCCACTTTTCTAAATGCGTTTGAGCAATGTAACCCTAAGCATACAAATTCCAAATATGCATTCCATTCTATTGTTCATTGGGTACCTCAGAACTTTGGTCATGCAAGAATGGAGCTGTCTTGAGGTATATTGCGGCTTGGATTCAATATCGTACAGCTCCATTGTTCGTATCTCATGTCAAGACTCACAATGGCATCATTTAAACGATCTCTGATACTGTCCGTCTAGGACAGAATAGATAGGGGGGTACATACTAGACTTCTAATAGTTACATGTAACGACTGACAGACAAGGTATTGCTGTACATCTACATATGCTTAGGGCGGACGGGGAAGTGCAGTCTTAATTAAGACTTAACATGGATGGGTGCCCTTTATTAAGGTAGGACACTGTTAATAATACTCAGAGACAGTGGCGCACTGTGGCGCAAGCTTATTTAGTGTCCGAACAGTGGCACGCCCTAGTTATTCGGACCTGGATACTGACAGCTTGCTGATGTCTTATGCCTTATATACATACCTTCACTACACTGGGTGCACTTCAGCATTCGTCTTTCTGCGCTGAGGTGAGTAGCATTCTGGTTACCTTTTCCTATTTATCTCTTACTATGTAGACTTACTATCACTAATATAGTACAGCATTTTTTCTTCTACACTGATACTTACCGTATTTTCTCTTGACAAAGGTAAGTGTCCATTTACCATTTTCACAAACAACGATTTAAAATGCACGACAATTCCTCAGCGGCTTCACTCATCTTTCCATGAAGCTTCCCAGCCTTCTCGTTATCCTCTCTATCGTCGCACTCGCGTGCAGCCGACATTGTACTCAACCGCGACAACGTCAAGAATGGAGAACACTGAATGACGGACAAAAACGCGCTTACCTCGACGCTGTTGTGTGTTTGCAGTCTCTGAAGTCCAACGGCTATTATGACGGTGCCAAATCTCGCTTTGACGACTTCCAAGTTACACATCAGGCCCTTACTGACGAGATACACCACGTCGTGAGTAGCTCTTTTTCATATCTTCCTTTTAAATTCCAGGTCTGAAGCCATGGGCAGGGCCAATTTTTAGCATGGCACCGTTACTTCTTGAACATTTGGGAAGACACGCTTCGTAGTGAATGCGGATGGCACGGATCCCTTCCGTAAGTCTTTATGCTCAACCAAGTTACTCGTAAGACTAATTGACCTACAGATACTGGAACTGGTCCATAGACATTGACGCCGGAAAGTAAGCTTCATTACGTTGCTTACTGTTCTATTCCGTCTCACAAAAACATTGTTTTTAGGTTCGATCAATCCCCTATTTTCGATCCCCACACCGGATTTGGAGGAAACGGTGCAGACGAAGCTTACCCGACCGCTGGTTTTTTCAATAATTTGACTTCTCTGCCGGGTTGGGAATTGAGTGCACAGACTGGAGGTGGTTGTGTAACAGATGGACCATTTGCCAATTATACCCTGAATATTGGTCCCGGGACATTGAAGCGAAAACATTGTCTCACAAGAGCTTTCAATCCTTCAACCTTCGGCGGTATCACTGGGCAAAACGTCAAGGATACATTGGCCCAATACCCTTTCGAAACCTTCCGTATAAAGTTGGAGGGATTCCCTCACATAGCGGGCTTTGAGACGCATACTGGAGGACATTTAGGTGTTGGCGGGGAGATGGGAAACGTTTATTCTAGCCCTGGTGGTGCGTTTACTTTGGCCTATTTTATCAGTATTTCCCTGACCAATCCACCTGCAGACGCTCTGTTCTATGCACATCATGCCATGCTGGACTCCATTTGGGCAAAATGGCAGAGCGTCAACTCTACCGATAGGATGTATCAAATTTCTGGACCCTCCAGTGTCAACGTTAATGCCTCGCAAGTCACTTTGGACTTTGTGCTCCCGATGACGGGTCTCGGCGACAATGTCCCTGTCCGTAATGTTATGGACATCAAGGGCGGTTTCTTGTGCTATACATACGTATAAATTCGCTGCTGCCCCTCCGACGTTGACTTTTTTTGCCTCAGAATCCCAAGGATATTCACTCACTGTTCACGATGCACCGGCCGGACTTTGATGATGCTCATCATTGCGAGTCACCCCCAGTGAAAACCCCGTCGGTTCTACTGGGTTCGCGTAGATAGAGGTCAATTGTTTTTGTAAGCGAACGATTTAGGTAGATTTGTAATGGAATTGAATAGACGCCTGGCGGTTCCGCCAGGCGTCTCTTTGGTTCGTTTCTGTTCTCGTCCATTTCAATCTCATTGTTAGTACAAGCCTCGCAAGTCCACAGCAAGGTATGGAGATTATGAAACCGGCTTTCTCAGACTACCCTACGACACATATCTCGCCTATCCCCAGAGTCACCAAACACTGTCTTCAACCATATGACTTCGACACTCTCTGCGTACGATGCGCTGTTGGTGAGGAAGTGGATATTGTTCTTCAAGGTATAATCCTCTGTTTAAATTATTTTATTTATTCACTCTTGCTTTACAGTATGCAAGAGAGTCAGTATAGGGTGCATACAACTGTGGCACAAATATCCGAAGACATGTTCCAAAACTTAGGTATACCCTATCCCCTGCCTATTGAGCCTATGGGTGAGTGACGCTCATACTTTCTATGATACTGCTTCTCATTGAGCATTTGACAGAGCTGGTTATATCTGACAGCGAGTCTGACCACCACAAAAACTGACAGACCAAAATATTGAAAAACGGACCAATATACGGCAAAATATCGGCTGATTCTGAAACAGGATAATATTTCGTCGAGGTATTGTCGAAGTATTGATGATATCTTGGTCCGAATCGCGGTGTTTTGCAAAACGGGGCGAGACTTTGCAATATTTCGGGTCGTTTTGCAAGGTATGACGGACGGGTCCAAACTTTGGCGACATATTGGCGAGGTTTTCAGTAGGTTTTGAAGAAACTTTGAGCCATTTTTAATACATTGAAAAAGGATACATATATTGCTAATGTTTATAGATACTTACTTCGACTGATACAGCACGCGCCATATGAAACCAGTCTACTGTGACCACTTCCAGAGCGTCTTCGATCCCTAAGAGATGAATTAGCCATGGTACTAGTAAGTATTATGAAGAACTTAAACAGCAATGACAGGGTAACATTACAAGCTTGAGTCTGAAGTATAATAAAGGTACTAAGATATTAGAATTGAGAAAAACGTGAGGATCGGCGTGAAGTACTTCATCATTAGTATAGAGAAAAGAGAACAAGCTCCATGTCAAGAGGAACATTTACAACCCATCGCACTGCGCTTCAGCCTCTCCAACTTCTCCTTCTCGGTTCAACCGCTCTCTCATCTCGTCACATGTCTCAGCTGAATGAATCCTAGACCTCATACTCGACACAACCGTCCCACATTTTGAACATTTTGGCCTCACTTTACAGTGACATCGCAGAATATGATTTCTAATACTCCCGTATTGCAGCCTAGTTCCACAACCGAGCCATGGACATGAAACTACTAGTCATGCTTGACAAAAGGTGCCACGATCCTTCTTATCCCTCGCGGCAGGGACAGTCGCGTGTGCATGGTGAATTCTCATGAAATGATCACTAAATTCTTGTCTGGATGAGATGTTAGTAGTGTCCCCAAATCAGATAGTGCTGTCGTCCTTGGTCATGAGACAATGGGTAGATGCGTTGGGTCCTTTGACCTCAGTGTGAGGTCGACGCTTTCCGGCAGGGTGCTTTTCCTTTTCAGAGGACTTGCTAGACTTGCTTGACTTGATTTTTGACTTTGATGACTTTGAACTCGACAACGATGGGGTCGAGAGGGGTCGTGAGAATGGATGGGTACAGGGTCTGAGGGGTGTAGTGTTGCGCTGAGCTGAGTCAACTCACGCTGTGAGTTCCGCTCGAGCTCAACTCGGACCCATATATGGAAGGTCCCATCACTCGGATCACAGCGGCACTGGGATATGACCTCATAGTTATGGCATGCTTGTTCTCAAGCTGGGATAGGGGCGACAATGCGTCCTCTCCTCCTCGTCGCTCTCCTTCCTCTTCTACCCTGTTTGTAACTACCTAAACGGCCAAATTCAGGATATTGCAAGGCTGATCAATGCTTCCTATGGTATTCCTGCAACAGAATGTGATGTATAAGACTTATTCCATAGCATAATCGTTACTGTGCCCTAAATCATTGCCATAATGTAGTCTAGTACTTACATCTATTCACTAATACATACTCAGTAGTCTCAGATCCCGCTATAATACTTGTAAAACATCCGAGCAACTCAGTATTTTTGGTGTGGAGACTTCAATAGACTATATAACGGAAATTACATACATTTCGAAGCTTAGTGGTAGACCCGAACGTCTACAGATGGCATATGAGTAGAGCAAGAGCGGGGACAGGGGGCATCCTCCTATTGGGGTTTGTCAGCGAGCTCGAGCTCAGCTCGAGCCAAATTAGCCGAGCGCTCGAGTTTAACCCGGACTCAGCTCAGCGCAACACTAGAGGGGTGACGCGGTGACGTTGTAATTGAAACTCCGACCAAAACACATCAAAACAGGGTGACGCGTCCCTTCACTTCTTGCACCCGTACCATCATTCTTAGCGGCGCAACTTGTGCGCCAGTCCCCGACTCCGTTGTAAGCCCAATTGAACTCAGCAGCAGTTCATCAAGTTGAGGTTCGAAAATCAAGTCATTCGGTCACGGTGTTAAACTGGGTCAGACGTATATGCAAGTTCCCTGGACCCTGACAGTACTAGTACTCACTACTAGCAGCGTAGCTCCAAAAACATTTCCACTCATGCACCATAAAGCAGCCCACGCAATTGACCAATTAACACTCCGCAGTATAGGACCATTACTCTCCATGTCTTCAAACTCAGGCCACCAATCTCATTCCTCCAAAAACTGTGGTTGATACAAATCAATGGGATCAAAAATTAGGATTTGTGATGATTGTTGGTTACATCCGGAGTCGGAATGAATTGATCAGTTCTGACAGCACCCAGACTGAACCATTGAATATAAAACCTTTTCACCAAACAGACGACAAAAGCCCTCACTGAAAGTGCGGTCCATTACTTGACACTTTGCTTCATATTCGTGAGCAAACAAGAAAGCTGTAGACGAAATTCTCTGAATAAAGTAGCTTTTCGGCAATAACATCGGCTTTGAAACGAGCTCTCAATATTTTAGATTGCTTGTTCGGAGCTGTATGGTCTACTACACGCTGGTGGAGATGCAATAGGTCAATAGCAGACAAAAGTTGCAAGAGCTCTGACAACGTTGAGCAAGGAATAATGGGCACGCGCTGGCAGCAAGACTGAGGCATTGCGAGAGAGTCATGGTGGTAAAGCGTAGAAGGCAATGGAACACTGAAAACAATGACCTCATGCAGGAATCGCCGTTTAAAATTTTTCAGAACCCGAATTTGTAGATCGATCGGTGGGACACGTCCCTCCTCCTGTCCCTTCGGTCCGGAGTCGGGGACCATCCCTCCTCCTGTCCCTTCGGTCCGGAGTCGGGGACCATCCCTCCTCCTGTCCCTTCGGTCCGGAGTCGGGACCATCCCTCCTCCTCCTCCTCCTCCTCCTCTGTCTTCCCTTCTTACTCGTTAGAGACTGTCTCGGACTCGATTTCAGCTCCCGCCAAGGACTATCTTCATCAAAGCGAGCTCTTGTTCCAGCTTCAAGCCCCTTTCTGTGGTCATACGGAACAGGCCGTTGACCTTCTTCGGACCCTTGGAACCGAAATTTTGGGAACGTTACTGTTAGGATGAACAAGGTACGCATTCTGCCCTCATCGGCTTCAACTCTTTGCTTATCTTGTCCAGAGTTGGATGCGCGCTCACCTCTCAAACAATAAGGTACATATATGCGCTTCTATGGTGAGTTTCCGGTTCTCCAAGTCCTTCTTCCTTCGTGTTACTAACAGCATTGCGTGTAATGGGCATAGATATCTGCCTGACCATAATCTGGTGAGCTTCCCTCCATCGTATTCCTCTTCTAATAGTGACGCTTAATGTTTGTTAGGCTTTGTCTTCTCTTCAATGCTGGCTTCCTCCCACATTTCCTCGAGTCCCTGCCTTTTTGGCCTTTCAGCGTCTTTTGGATCCCTCGTGCGTGGTTTTCATCTCGTCTTCTACATAGATTACCACTCTGTACTCGTGTAGTTGTACATAGTCACTGAATATATGTGTCTTATGATTAGCTTTGCCCTGAATGTAAGGTCCGCTATCACAATGTATCCACTGGTTGATATCTTGTTCACTGCGGAATATCTTACTCACTTTTCAATACTTTGCTCATCTTGTAATGTATTGCTTGTCTCGCAATACTTCGCTCATTTTGCAATGTTTCGTTCACTTCTCAATACTTTCCCTGTCCGCATTATATTGCAAAACGGCCTCAATATATTGCCATTATCCACTCAAATATTCTCCATCTCACTGATATTTTATGGCATTTTTTGAATAGACAAAATACTGAAAATCAGACGAGATCTCAGCAGATATTGGGGCGTAGGTTTTTGTGGTGACATGTATCCCAAATAAATGATATTGAAATAGCAAATAGTTTCATTCGGTTGCTTAAAGATGCGTCACTGAACAGCAAGATTGAACCCATGTCCGAAGAATTTGTTGCCCAGCTTCTCAATCCTCCTGAAGAGATGCTTTTGCTCAGTGATCCAGACCACCGCCTGTCCCTTGACATCTACCTCGCTACAACACATACATCTGAAGACACATACACCAGAGTTTGCACTGCTGTGAAGCGCTAGTTTCCTAAATGCGAATTACTATCTTTTCACGCAGTTCAGACTTTGGTTGAAAAGCTGAGCGGAGTCGCACCAATCATGTGTGATATGTGCATAGACTCCTGTGTAGCCCTTACTGGCCCTTTCACTGATCTGGAGAGCTGTCCTCATTCCAGCAAGACACACTATGAGCCCAATTCCAAAAAGTCCTGACAGCAATTCACTACCATCCCCCTATCACCGCAACTACAAGCACTTTGGTGCACACCAGATGGTGCAAGTAGCATGGAATATCACCGAAAATATACCACAGCTGTGCTAGAGGAGCTTCAACAAAACAAAGGTGTAAAGGTATCACTGTACCACAACTTCTTTGATGGTAGCAACTACTTGGAAGCTGTGGGTAGTGGGAAGATTGGTGATAATGACATGGTTGTGCACAACTGTATCGAAATAAAGCATCAGACTGCTGGATGTATATATGGGTGGTTCTTGACCACAAACCCAGTAGCCGCTATAAAGTCAAGCTTGTTTTACCAGGGGGTGTCATTCCAGGCCCAAACAACCCAAGAACCTGGATTCTTTTGTATTCACGGGCCTCTATCATGTTTCCGCTGTCCAGCGCATGGGAGGAATCAAAATATGGAACACTACTTCTCTCAATGTTTTCACTTCCAATATATTCATCACTCTCGCAAGTGCCAATGGGCCAGCCATGGCATCACTCAACAGCTTTGTTGGGCAACATGGCTGTGTCCAATGTTGGTACTACTGCCCAATTGTTGGTCGACACAAGCCAGGTGGTCCACATTACTATCCCACACGTCTAAAACCTGACAACTATTCCGTTCATGGTTGTGATCACAACGACGTTGATATCTACACATTACTGGGCAGTTTTTATGTCTGCAGAAGCTGAGAAGCATTACCATGAAAACCTTCTTGTGGTTGTAAAGTCCTGCAACAAAACTGATTACCAGGCAAACTGTTTTGAGACTGGGATAGTCAAACCAACTCTGTTCATGGGACTTCCCAGTGACTCCATTCTCAGGTTACAAGCCATGTTTGCGGGTGACTGTATGCATATTTCTGCCCTCAATATCCCAGATCTGTATCTGCCTCTATGGCAAGGTACCATAGAATGTGACTCAACAGATGATAAAAGCAGTTGGATCTGGGCAGTTCTCAAGCAACCTTCAGCATGGAAGGCTCACAGAAAGGATGTTGCTGCAGCAACTCCGTACATTCCAGGGTCTTTTGATAGACCACCTTGCAATCCAGCTGAAAAGATTTCCAGTGGCTATAAGGCTTGGGAATTCCTGCTCTATTTCTTTGGCCTTGGACCCTGTCTATTCTACAACCTCTTTCCAGAAGCTTACTGGAAGCAGTATTGTAAATTGGTCAGGGGAATCAGGCTTCTCCTCCAGGAAGAAATAAGCTTGGAGGATGTCCAGCATGCTCATAGGCTTCTGACCAATGCATCAGATTCCTTTGAAGAATTGTATGTTCAGCAGCGCACTGATAGACTTCATTTTGTTTGTGCTAGCATACATTCCCCTTCACATATGCCATTTGAAATTATTTGCGTTGGGCCTGGCATTATTTACTTGCAATGGACAATGGAGCACACAATTGGGAATCTTACAGCAGAAATCCAGCAGCACTCCAACCCATTCGCAAACCTCACTAATGAAATCAATGCCCTGAAAGCCATGCTCCCTGATCTTGAACCAACTCCCCCTTCACTTCCCCATGATGCACAAGACATAGGAGAAGGGTACTCTTTGAGGAGAGCAACAGACAATACCACCCATCCAGTGACTGATCTAGAAGGCAAGGCTATCTTGAGATATTTGAATACTTTTGGGATAATGTCAGATGATTATGGTGTTCCCGTTGATGAAAACTATCAACCTTGTATTATACACTGGGCTTGTGTTGGTTTGCCAAATGGTGTCAAGTCCATGCAGATTCCCAATGCTAGGAAACATCAAGGACCTGGATGGAAGTCTTGAGTGGATTGGATGGAGATTCTGAGTGGATCCAGATAGGAAAGAGCTTATAAAGATAAATAGGGATTTCAGTTGGAAAGACTGGGAAGTTCTAGGGAACCATCGAGGAAGGATAGGAGACCAGCTTTGTCAATTTTGCACTTAAGCTATCTACTACAAACTTTCTAGCTTAAGTACTACTTCGGAGAGCATAGGAATTAGATAGGAAAGGATTGGAAATGAAGGGAAATACAGTGGGTCAAAAAATTGTCCACATGTTTCGCATTTTTGGAAAGATTGCCAATTTAAGCAATACTGAGTAGAGATATTAAAATGTGGTCAGTGATGGGCAGAAAGTCCTTGATAAACGCTACAATATTCTGTCTGTTTTGTCTTATTTGGCTTAAAACTCATGGAGATATGACTGATTTAAAATGGTATGTCATTTGGACAATTTTTTGACATGCAAGTGAAAATACAGAAAGTGCTAGCTCAGTACTTGGTATGCCCTCCTTTGGCCTTCAACACAGCCTCAATCCTTCTAGGCATGCTCCTGATCAATTTCTGACAATCTTCTTCTGTGATTTCATCCCACTTTTCAGCTGCTCTGTCCCATATTTCCCAAACTCCAGAGGGTGCTGTGTCATATCCATTGAGCTTGTGTTTGAGGGTTGTCCAGAGGTGTTCAATGGGGTTCAGGTCAGGAGATTGAGCAGGCCAGCTCATGCAATGGATGTTGTTGTCTTCAAACCACTTGGTGGCCAGTTTTGACTTGTGTTTAGGATCATTGTCTTGCTGAAAAATGGCCACCTCTGGATCAACACCCAAAATATCCATGCTCTCCAGAAGGTTGTTCTCCAAAATGTCCACATACTGCTCTGCATTCATCCTGCCCTCCACCTCTGCCATGTTTCCAACTCCTTCCCACCCCATACATCCCCACACCATGATATTTCCTCCTCCAAATTTGACTGTTTCCACCACATTTCTCTCTCCCAAGGATTCACCCTTCCTCCCCCACACATACTGCTGTCCATCTGACCCATATCGATTGATTTTAGTCTCATCTGACCAAATAACCCTTTTCCAGTCATCCACAGTCCAGTTTCTGTACTTCTGTGCAAAGTTTAAACGAGCCTTCCTGTGAGCTGCAGTGAGTTTGGGCTTCTTCTTCGTTTTAGATGTGTCCACATCATGCCTGAGAAGGGAATTTCGAATGGTTTGGGTGGAGACAGGTTGGTCAAGGAGGGGATTGATGTTTCTGGCCACTTCTGTAGCATTTTCAGCTTTGCCAGTGTTGATTTGTTGGATAGCAGCACGTTCATCAGTGGTAGACAGCTTTCTAGGACGCCCTGCTTGATGGTTCTCCTTGTCAGGATACATCTCTTTGGCCAGAGAAGCAATCTTTGACTTGGATACCCCAGTTTTAGCAGAGATTTCCCTGGATGAAGCAGAAGTTTGGAGGAGAGAGAGGATATTGTCTTTCTGGGTGGATGTGATGGGTCTCATGATTTGATGAGGGCTATAGAACAACTGGATGCCCTTATATATGGTCCAGCTGGCAGCTATGATATCATTATGATGTAGCCATTGCATCATTGTACAACTCCACTTATGATGTCATCTATGAGACATCACATAGTTACAATACTGATTTTGAAGTGGCAACTCAAAAAATTGTCCAAATGACATACCATTTTAAATCAATCATATCTCCATGAGTTTTGAGCCAAATAGGACAAATAAAACAGATTATTGTAGCTCTTATCAAGGGCGTTCTGCCCATCACTGACCACATTTCAATATCTCTACTCAGTATTGCTTAAATTGGCAATCTTTCCAAAAATGCGAAACATGTGGACAATTTTTTGACCCACTGTATAACTATAGCAGGAAAGGTGAAGGGGAGCACCTTATAAGGAAAGTGGAGCTATGAGATATGGATTGGAGATGAATCGGATATGAATTGGAAATGAAGGTGTGAATAAGGAAAAGGGAAAAGATCGGAAAGCAATAGGAAAGTAATGGAAACTAAGACTGTACCGGAAAGTCATAGGAAAGTACTGGAAAGTATGACTGTACTGGAAAGTCATAGGAAAGTACAGGAAAGTAAAAGGGTACCGGAAAGCCATAGGAAAGTACAAAAAAGTGCATAGATCTTACAGTATCCCCCTCTTAGGCCTTGAGCCCTCGAGAGGTGTAGGAAAGTATGGGAAAGTCCGAAGTACCAGAAAGGTATGGGAAAGCACTGGAAAGGTACAGGAAAGCACTGGAAAGTGTGAAGTACTGGAAAGGTAAAGGAAAGCATCAGGAAAGACATGGAAATGGAGTTGTAGGGAATTTTATAAGTAAAAATGCGGAGTAAAGGTAGAGTAAAGATATAGCAGGAGGAATGTAGGAGAGGGAAGTGTTTGGAAAGGAAATGTGGAAAACTCAGAGAATATGGATGGAAAAAGGTTGGAAGTCATGGGAAACTTTACAAAAGTAAAAACAATACCAATTGATTATGGCACTAGCCAGTATCTCCCTCTTTCAAACCAAACCAAATCAAATTTTTTTTAAAAATGGCGTTGGGAGTGGTAGGGGTGGTGGTGGACAGCGTAACAGAAAGTAGAATGATGTGGAATGGAGCGGAATGTGGAACGATGTGGAATGGAGCGGAATGTGGAAAAATGCGGAATGGAGTGGAAATAGGAAAATTGTGGAATGGGGTGGAAAGTGGAAAAATGCGGAATGGAGTGGAATTTGGAAAATTGTGGAATGGGGTGGAAAGTAGAAAAATGCAGAATGGAGTGGAAAGCACCAGTAGGCAGCTCAGATGAAGCTGTAGGAATGACATGAAGCTGGAGAGAGGTCGGAGTGGCAGGAAAAGTACCGGATACCAAGAATGGTGTAAAACCAAATAGATTCCATAGTCACACGAAGTGCAAACTAATGGAAGAGTGCTGAGAGGAGTGACGAGTGAAGAAATGGAAAGGGTGTCTCCTTTAACCCAAAAAACCAACGGGTCTAAGCGGAAAGAGTGACGAGATCCAAATTGCAACACAAAGTCAATCCTGAAAGGAAAGACATGGAAGTCTTGGAAAGGAACTGGGCCAGAGGTGACGGAATAGTGGAGGGAATGTCTGGAAGATGTTAGAGGGAAAGTCCACAAGAAGTATAGTAAGTAAAAATTTAGTACCAAAAGGTAGAAGTGAAAAAGATGCTATAAAAATCGGAAAATTCGGAAATAAGTTCCGGAAGGAAGAGAGTGTGGTATGAATAGGAGTAAGGAAAACTCGGAAAAGCACCGGAAAGACCGGAGTTTTGACAATAAAAATTTGTCCTAAAATTAGACACTAAAAAATCGGAAATACTTCGGAAATCTGGAGTGTTCAGACTTCAGAAATGAAGTAGGAGTATATCCTAGGGCTCGGAAATTGGAATGGACCCCAGGAAACACAAAAAACTCCAGGGAGCCTACCTACCTAGCCCTGGTACGGGATTCTCTGGCCCAGACCCCCTTGCTAGTGGGCCAATGGTATGTGAGAGGTAGGGAGAAGGTAAGGATTGAGATTGGTATGAGGAAGTGGGGGGAGGGAGAGACCTCAACATTTTGGTTTAATGTTGCAGCTTCAATCTAGTCATGAAACAAGTGAATGAATGTGGGAATGGATACAGGATCCCTGGAAAAGTTAAGGTTTAGGAGTTTCTGAAAGAGGTGTAAATGTAAGTATTCCAGGATAGCTGCAGATTACGAGGCTGAAGAATGAGGACAAGTTCTTTACACTGCGTTTCTGCATGTGGCTATGTTGAGTTTGTCCTGATTTCCTCTGTCTGTCTCGATCAAATTTCTTTCTGATTTTCTCTGGTAATAGAGAATATGCGCCCCTATTCTTGTAACACACTGAAAAGACAAAAATATCCACTCGACAGATAGATCACATCGCTACTACTGATGTAAGATATATCTGTAAAAAAGTGTGTTTCTGTATGCCTTTCTGCTGAGCGCATATTTTTGTATTTTCAGTGTGTAAGTATTCCCTTTTCAAGAGCTTGAGGGTTGTATCTTCTTCTCATGTATATTGATTATAGCTCTGAGCCTCTGATTCTACACAATGATCTACACTCTAGAACCAGCAAAATCTATTTTTCATTGAATATCTTCACTGGAGTGTGGTCTAGCATCTTAAATTTGAACTCACCAGACTCATTTCCGCCATGCTCAGTGCTAGCCCACACCCTTTCATCTTTTAAGAAGTAAGAACATCACATCCTCAGCAGAAAACATCTCTTCTCCAATATCTACCATTCCATCCATAATACCGTGATGTATCGACTCGGACAGCGGCACGAGGAGGGAGAGACTTGATCAATCTTCCGAAAAAAGTAACCTTGTACCCAGATCTTTCACGACGCAGGGAAATTTTGAGGAACAAATAAAGTGTAAATAATGAACAAATAATGGAACAAACAAGAGTCCGCATGGTGAAAGATCTGGTGCAATTTGTATAGGCAGGGGGCAGGTTGATGTTAGGGCTGTTCACCATATCTGTATACGGTTACGACTGTATATTGTATGGGTTGTTGAATGAAAGGGATGTGGGCCAACGCTGCGCGTGGCAAGCCCGAGGCCGCCAGTTTCCTCTCACCTTGATTTGTATTCAGCTTGCAATTTCCATTCCTGTTTGTACATACAGAACCACCATAACTTTCTTATTTGCAAAGTATTCCAGGTCTCTGTTGTTGCCTTGAAGTCCTGCAGATATTTTTGTTGGTACACCAGTACTAATGCCATCATATAACCACTCATGAGCACCTTCAAACATTCTTGTGATGAAGTGATCTCATTTATGTGATATTGCTGAGATGCGGATCCTTGAGGCACATGAATCTTTGTATCACATTCATAAGGTAAGGACATTAATAGAAACTTTGGAACTCCTTGGAATGTGTACTTTCGGAACATGTCCACCCATCCCATCCCTATCTGACAGTATTACAATACACCTGTGCCCATTACAAACAAAACGAGCCCAAGGGAATAAAGAGTTGAAATAGTGAGGACAGGAAGACAGGAGAGGGTCAATGAGCAGCAACATGTGAATTATGAATGAAGACAGCTATGTAGAACTGGGAGTGGACAACAACGAGCAATGGGTACAGTGAGAACTTGAGGTTAGTGTTCCTGGAGCAACCATCAGATGAAGAACCAACGATGATGGGGTGAAGAAGATGCTGACCTACACTCTGAGAGCTCCTTTGGTGCTTCCAATGTCTTGTCTGATTGTAAACCTTCAAACACCCACTATCTCTTCCCTGAATACATGAAACACGATCACACTTCATAGTAAAACACCAGAGGCATGCTCCATAGCAAGCTCATCCCCAACAAACCCTTTGTCCATAGTTGAATGCATGAGCTCAAAAGCTTTGGTGCTGTGTAGCTCCATCCTCGCAGAAGGGAAGTAAAACTCTTCATTGCCTTGGGACCCTGTAACAGTTTAAACAAATAGTGGTAAAGGACTATGTTGGGGTTCCTTGAGAAACCAATTGTAGAGCACGGTGTTGGCATATGTCAAGTCAGGGTAAGACGCAGTTCAGCACAAATTGGAGGAGAGGGACTGTCAACAGAGCTTGATTGACAACAAGAATAGGTAACTAGATAAAAGAAAGGAGACGTCAGTAAGAACTGTGAAGAAAAAAGAACAAAAAAGGTACACGCACCTGCTGGATTTGCCAGCACCATATATGAGATATCTCCTTTTCTTCGTCTGTCAGATCTGACCTGCTTCCAAGCTATAAGGCCCATGAAGCCTCCATGACAAGCTCCCATTACTCCCATTTATCAGGAGAACCAGTCAGTGGAGGTTGAGGAAGCATAAACCCTGTTCAGTTATCAAATTTTTGAGGTTTTGAGATACAGCATGAGAAAACAGACTATAGAAATGAGAGACTTCATCAGCAATCATCTCAAAATGAAATCCAAATGGAGGAACATGAAGAAAATGGAACAGAAAGGGAGTATATAAGAAAGTTAACATACTTTATGATAATAAAACCCACCCTTCTCACCCAAATACTCGAAGAACCCATGTACTTTGACCTCCAAAAAGTCCATGTAGAAATGTCAAAGTTAGAGCGGACATTGTTGGTAGTGGAAAGATGTAAGCTTGACTCAGGAATGGCAAGAGGGAGATGGCACGGTTGGACAGGGAGACATAGAGGCGCTAAGTGAGGAAGAAACCGAGCGAAAATAGCCTCACGGTCGTAAATGCTGCGATTCGCGAATAAAAAGCGAGGGCAAAGCCTAAAATCAGAGTGGTTGTTTGCCTACAACCTTCGAACAAACAAATGACAAATGTATAAATGGGTATAATTGGAAGCTAAAACAGGAATAACCGGGGCACCAATTAGACAGAGCCACACGCGGAAACCCAGTGTAAAGAACTCAGCCTCATTCTTCGGCCTCGTAACTGGCGCATCACCATATGCCAGTGTTCTCCTTAAGGTAGTGTTGCGCTGACTCGACTTTGGCTCACTCCGGCTCGACTCTCAATGGCTCGATTACATTATTGCAATGACTCGGCTCTGGAGCCATAAATAACTCACTCACTCTGGCTCCAGTCGACCTGAGTCGACTTCAATTGTGTATTTATTGTATGTATCTCTGTATGCCAATACATTACGTGACTAAAGACATTCAAGCAGCACTCCTAATACAATATTGATGCCAACCACCATTTTCTCAAAACCTCAAATGTTAGATGCTCCTTTGTCCTGTTGGAATTTTATATTGAACAATACTTACAACGAACAATCTTATCTTTCTCTCCACTTTCTAGTATACACAATCCACTTGTATCCACATATGCACCACCTACTTTCTATACTACTCTGTACTTACATTGTTTCTTACATCGTTGACTCCAAACTGATATCAGACATTACATCGTAGTATCTGCTTTTCTCCACAGTGTTATATCTACGGACTCACATAGCCACAGTAGCCAACAGTATAAATACTCAGTAGTTTACTGTCTATACCTCTAGAGCCGCAATAGTATTTGTCGCCTCACTTGTTTAACAAGTGTCCTCATATTCATTTATTCTCATATGTCCTACAATTGCTTCCCCTTCTACATTCTACAGTATTCCACAATCTGAGCATTGACTTTAGAGCCTTAGGACTCTTTTACATGCTCTCCCTGTTGATGCTAGAATAAACACGGCTAGAGTTGCAAGTGAGCCACAGCCGAGTTGCACTGAGTCGGCTAATGCTGTATTGACTTGACTTGACTACAAATCGGCTCAACTCACCGACTTAGCCAGAGTCAAGTTGAGTCATGTCCAACACTACCTTAAGGCATAAGGCCTTAAAACTTTTAAGCCTTAATGCCCTTAAATTTAAGGCTTAAAAAATCCATTGGGTGTCTTTAAGGGCTTAAAAGCGAACTGAAAACCCTTGGCTAAGTGCTGGGTAGGAGGAAGAGGTAGCTTATCAACCTCAGAGGAGGTGAAGGAGGTGGAGAAGCTAGCTTTGCATTGGTATACTTTGAGTGCTTTTGCTGCTTGCATACCTCCATGTCAATTGTGAGTGCCTGTGTCTCCTCCCTCAGTCATCCATCGAGGACTTCTTAAGCCTTAAAAAAAGCCCTTAAATTTAAGGGTTTAAGGCTATTAAGGCTTAAAGATTCTCAAGACCCCAGTTAAGGCCTTAAAAGCGAACACTGCCATATGCAGCCATCAACAACATCTTTGATGCTGATTTGAATGATTGACGGAGACTTTCGGCCGGAGTTCGAAGTTGGTGGTTATTGAATGGTGTTTTCAGTGGCGGCGAGGGATTGGGCTCAGATCAAGTTACAACAATGAGGTGTTGAAGCGTCGAGCTTCCATGATCAGTGATATCTGAGAATAAGCATGATGTCCACTGACCCGGGACTTGTGATATTATTATCTGCGCAGCCTAGTCAAAATGACAAAGGTTCAAAATCATGATTGTGATGACTTGGCTTGTCATTAAGGCCGAAAAGAGTGAGATCCCAGATGGATAGAAGCGAGTGGATGAAAGCTTCTTTCGTCCTGTCAGAGATGGAGACCACGACTAACATTGCCACCGAAGTCAGCAGGAGAGGAAAACTTGACTTGGTTCGAAGGTCAGACCCTCATAGTATCTCATTTCACTAACGTGTCCTAACTTCTAAGTGAACCATGAGGGAGCTCGAGACCTCAGTGAAAAAAGATATCTTTGCCTGTACAGGATTCCGTGAGAGAAGTGTTATTATGAGCTGAATGATTAATATCTAAGAAGTTGGAGCTGACGGTTGGAGTTGATGGTTGGATGCTACGGCGTAAGTGGCAAGTGTTGTTATTTCTGGCTTGACCAGGTGTACCTTTTTCATCAGCAGTGGGCTAGTGCTAGTGATGCATGATATCAACGTTCTCGTCAATAACAACGATGCAGCAGTTCTATTTTCTGACTCGGCGAAAACGCATTAGATGGTGGTGTTTGGTGTTCTCCCGTGCTTACTCTTTCCTATCTTACGTGAAGATCCGGAGGTGATTTAGCAAAAATGGGCTTCTTACCTCTGCTTCTTGAATCTAGGGCTCCTAGCGGATCGGATGATCCGGCGTCTATCCGCCGATGAGGCCTCGGATTCGGATGGCGGATGGGCCTCTGGAGGTGCACCCAACCGACGGATACCATCCGACCATCCGCCGGTCATCGTCGGATGTGTGAGGTATGTGGGAACCTGTCGTACTTACTAATTTTGGGTGAGTTGTTCTCGGGACTTCCCGTGATTCTGTACAGTTGGAAAGGTTATCAACATCGACAAAACTCTCGTCAACACAGCTCGACGTTTTGAAAGTTTGAAACCTTGCTCAATGCTGAGCTAGCCGTGGGAAAAATCCTCGGCAAGATGCCCATACCGTGTCATGAGCCATGCACCCTGTATTTACATGTGTAGGCAAGTGGAAACTTTTTTATTTCACATAAAATAGACCCAAAGTGTACTTACAAGTGAAAAAAAGAATGAAAAAAGACCTCAGGCAAGCTCTATACGCTACCTTTGGTATGTGTGCCCACCATCCGCGGATGATCCGACCATCCGTCAGATGCCATCCGCCGATGCGGATGAAGTCTTGGTCATGGCTCATCCGAGCGGATGGATCCGCATCCGACCAGCATCCGATCCGCTAGGAGCCCTACTTGAATCTTGAACCGCCCAACTTGCAAGCCGGTAATAAATTCCTACTCTTCCATGACTCGGACGGAGTCCACTTGATAATGATTAATACTGCCCACTGCACAGCTACTATCAGAGGATATAGACATACTGACATGCGTAGGTGGAGCTCCTATGGGTATTTTTGCGGCTTACCCTTTGATAAATTGCAATTATTTTAGGAAAATGACCGTCGATGTTATCACTGCATCCGAGTCAGCCGTCGGACATGCTCATTGCTCATACGCATGCAAGTTCCCTCAAAGATTGAGAAATATCCTTCTAAGGAAGATTTGGATTTGAGAGCTTGGTGATTTTTTTTTTCTTTTTTTTGGTTCAGTGGAGCTGATCAAGGCCTTCTACAAAGAAGCGTACTCGTAATTCGCCTTTCATTTAGATTTTTCCGATCGGATATCTGAGGCTCACCGTCGACGCTTAACCTGAAGCAGTAAAATCGATGTAGCAGGAACTCCTCACATCGTTGCTTGATAGTAAATTTCCAACTACTTTTCGTATAATTTCCCGGTAAAAATTGTCGTAGAATACAGCATGAAGCTTCGGACAAACTTAACACTCACAGGAGCTCCACAAGTATGTAAGTATATGGTATCCTTGACGCTCAGTGGATCGAGAACGCCTGCACCCTCTCACGCGTACTACGATAGTATCTATGAAAAATTCTACTTGAGGTTCCTTGATCATGACTGTTCACGCGTTCACGGGTGCAGACCCTAGGCTTCATTCAATAGCCATCATCCTGAGCCACCATCAAACTGGCCTGCGTAGGTGGAGCTCCTACGCGTATTTTTACTCAAGGTGGTGGATAATGAATTATTCTTTGATAAATTGCAATTATTTTAAGGAACACGCACGTCGTCGACATTATCACTTGGTCCGACCCCGCTGTTCAAAAAGATTCTTGGATGCCACTATCCACCATCATAGAAGGCTCTGATCCATGAGGCCTTAGGCCTCAATTGAATCTGTCTTATCGGTAGAGCTATGGCCAGATCCTGGCTTGTAAGGATGGCTTGGATTCCACTGCCCAGCGGTATTCCAGGGTCGCTGTTTAAAGCGTTTTTAGCAGCTCCAATTCGAACTTCAGACCTTATAAACCTGGTACTCATCGTTCTTCCTTCCCCAGCTCTTCCTCTTTCATTGGCAAGTTTCAGTCATGGCTCCACTCGTTGCTCCCACTATCCACAATACGTGCGTATCATATTTGTGTTTACGCACTCAAACTTGCACCTAACAGCCTAGTAGTTTGGGTGTCTTTTTCATCGTCATCATTATCAGTGCTGCGTATGTTTAAAATTTGATTGTTCGTTTCCGAGTCTCCGACCCTCAGCAACTAACTATCACTATGTCTTGCTCTTTTACCCCTGTCAATATAGCTTGTATGGAGGTATGTCTACTCATGTCTTTCACTGGGAAGAGCTTGTGTTGATTAATCTAAATCACGTCATACCATGCTTCAAAGTCGGCTTAGTCCAAGCATATCACTACTTCCGGAAGCACAGTAAACACGATGAGTGGCCTATCAAGCTACTTGTGCGTGTCTGAAATTTTTGCTCGATCCTCAGATCCAGCTGATAATTTTGTCGAAAATAGGTATCTGTCGTTCTTGTTTGCGACACAGTGGATATGGCCATGTTGATAGCTGGAATATATGATTACGGGGTAACGAGTGCGGTTTTTCTATTCCGTTTTCATCGAACTGGATCCTAATGATTGGGTTTGGCAGGACATAACGATCCTTTGGCTCTGGCTACACTCGATGCCGGCAAGTAAGTGCCTGTCCGGGTATAGCATTTTAAAACACAGACTCCTAACGGGTGTTTTTGCATAGAAACATTATGTCCCAGGTGTTTGTGTCTTGCATGATTGCTTTTCAAGTTCAACAGTGAACTCTGATTAGTTATTCTGCCTAAGATTGGACCTTACTGATTGACTGACTGAATCTAGGTTTTACTGCTACAGAATCTGGCGCAGTAAGTGTCTCTGTCGATTATGCATAGCTGATATTGAAAGATGTGCAGTAAGCAAAAGTGCTATCCTCACCGGTGTGACGGTAAGGCATCTCGATTCTTGAACTTCGTTATGCTAAAGATTGGCTCTTTGTAGTCATCAAGTTCCCTGGCGTCTTTCAGTATGAGTTTCTATGTCTTATAATACTTTCAAGTTGCCACTGATGTTCTGTATCCTTGCATCCATAGTCCTCGGTTTTGGTGAGTGATTTGACCGCCTTGACGAGTATCGGCTTGACAATCGGAATGCTCAGTCATTACCGCTCAGTCGTGAGCATCTCTCAAGACCACTATACTCCTGGCTGTTGACACCCGGTCCTTGTAGACTCAACATACCTTCCTTGGCTGCCCTTGCTACCAAAAAGGTGGATCCACTTCCTTCACCTTCAATTTGAACTTCTTTTGATGAGATATTGCAGAAAGCAACCACCGCTCTCAACGCTCTCGGTACTGCGTCAGACATAATCATCTCTGTGGTAATGATCTACCATCTTAACGCCAGAAAGTCCAAATCGACATTCAAAAGGACTGCGGCGATGTTCGAACGAATGGTATGTTTCATCCAGTCTCGTTCTCCGGCTGCTGCTTCCCATACTTAATGACTTGTAAACATCAGATTGCATTTACATTTTACGCTGGAATTCCTACAAGTATCTGTGCCTTGCTTGCTGTGATCACGGTGATTATAGCATTCCATAATCTCAATTCTTAAGTCGGTGAACTCATCGCCACCTCCAGCACAGCTGAACGTAGGCCTGGAAAACACCTGTAAGACATTGAGATGTTCGATCTCTACTCACGCCTTTGATTCTGCGCACTTTTCAGTCGTCTATATGGGATTCTTTCTCCTCCGTATGTTTCCTCACCATAAACTTGGAGCGTCACGAGCACTTACTGCGTTTTACATTGGGTCTTGAGCCAGTGGCACGATGTGAGTGGTAGATTCTGCTAGTCGCCGCTTTCTATTACTTCCTATTGATTCAATATATGCAGTCCACACCAACTCGCTTCTAGTTATACTCAACTCTCGAGACTATGTCCGTGATGGTAACCCCCTTTCCCGCATCGCAGGCAATGAGTTTATCACCATGAGCTCGCTCAGCCATGGTACCTCTACCAATGACAGCACTAGCCTCCACAAAGTGTGCAGTGATACTACTAGTGCATTTCCACCCAATTGACTTTCCCTCTCATATAGGCTCGTGCCCCTGGAATGACACCGATATCCGTGCACATTGAGACAGAAAATGTGGCGGGTAGTGTGAGTGTATTTGTGTTCTCTTACCTCACAAGCTAAAGTCTCTTGCGGCAGACTCATCTCGAAAAGGGAAGAACTCCTGCTGATGATAGCCCTGCATAAGCCACCTTTGCCCTGTCCACGACATGTTTTATTTACAGGAATCCCTCCTTAAAGTGATGGAGTGTCCTATACCTTTATTCTGTATATGTATCGCAATCGGGAGTTAGTTGGTTCATTTTGCCCGTCGCTTACATTGGTTCGGCCGTTGCTTACACCCCCCTCCGATTCCCTGTCTCCGTGCTCAGGGCCCAATCGCTTGCAACATTCTCTTGTTCTTGGCGTAGACGGCCTCGTTGCTCAACTCCAGGAGTCAGTTCCAGTGTAGGGAGTATAGCTTGAGCATCGCAGTCGGTGAGTAAGTACATCCAACAATCCATGGCTGGATTGGCGTGTGAAGTCTTAGTCATCAGGTAGTTTCTTCGCTCTTCATGATCATTCAGGAACTCGCTACAGTCACCCAAATAGTTCTTATATATCTCCCCAAGCCAATCTCCAAGCTGTATAGTGAATCTTTGCAATCTATAGTGTTGAATTGGCGCATTCAGTTGCAGCCATCAACGTCATCTATGTAGAACAATAGTAGTAGTTATAAATAGAACAATAAGATTATATAGACAATAAATGTAGTACGACAATAGTGTATGAAACCAGCATTGTACTATCAAGTACAATAGAATCTTATTGTTACTCTAGTATTAGTTTACATGTATTTGTACCTCCTCAAAGGTATATAAGGACTCATAGATAGTCCTCCAAATAACAAGTTTTATACTTAACTCTCATCGCTCAATAAGCCTCTTACAAGCCTTACAAGCTATTCTCTATCCACAGGTAAGTTGCGTAGTTGCCATTGCGTTTAGTAGTGTACAGGACCGTACCATGCCTGCTTAACAGGTTATGGGCCCCGAAGGCCCTTGGGAGCGCCTTCAATGGCTGCAAACCATAGACTTTGCATACTACCTGGATGGTGCCTTCATGGCAGCCTGTGGCGCCCTTTGTGGCAGCCTGTGGCGCCTTTTGTGGCAGCCTGCATCGCCTTTAATGGCTTGACAAAACGTCCAACAGTGCAGGACTTACGTCCAGCTGCAGTTGTTGATGATCTAGGGGAGTAGTCACTGTCATGGCGTGTTCATCGCTGCCTCTCTTCACTTTTGCATGGCACATTTATTGCTGCCTTCTTATACTGCATATGGATAAGTGCTGACAGCTTACCTTCCCCAGAACTTATGAAAGATGTCTTCCAACGTTTTGATGACCACTGTCCCCGTCTTCTCCAGTGTTGATTTCAACATCTGGGCCAACATTCTTCTCTCCTAGCTCCAGGCCACTGGACTTAGTTCAGTCTTTGGCTCTGATCGCCCTAGCGACGCCACCATGAGTTCTGTCTCTCCTCTATCTGCTGAAGATACGGCGGCTCAAGCTGAGGCTATCACGGTGGCTCTAAAGAAACAGGCTGACTGGGATGAGAAGAACGATAAGGCCATTGGATCAATCAAGCTTCGTCTTTCTCCTGCTATTTGTCAGAAGACACTCGGTATGACTAGTGCCAAAGAAATTTGGACTACTCTCAAAAATACCTATGGGAAACCTGGTGTTTCTGCAGTCTACACCGACTTTAAACGTGCCACTTCCATCACCATTCCTAACGACGCTAATCCTAGTGCTATGATCAAACTTATTTGCATGCACTTCAATAGGGTTAGTGCTGCTGGTATCTCTACTGATACTACCAACTCCACAACTCCAACCGCTTCCATTACAAAAATCCCCAATTTTCTCATAGTCATGTTCATCATATCGAAACTCCCTCCCAGATATGAGTATATCATCAATCAATATACTCAATTATCTATCTCACAAATCGACAATCAAGATCTTGATGAACTGCAAAGCGAGATTGTCAATGTCTGGGAATCTCGCCAAGGGGCCTTGAAGGGAAAACCACAGGCCAACCGTCTTTCAGCTGTCAAGCGAAAGGACGGTAATCCTAGTTTCCAACAGCAGCAGCAGCAGCGGCGCTAACGGAGATAATAAAGGAAAAGGCAAGGGAAAGGGAAAGGGCAAAGCTCATTCCCGTTGAGGAGGTTGAGCTGGAAAAAACGAACAAGCCAAGAGACAGGGACAGGCACATCTCGTTCATGGGGATATGTCTCCCATGATGCACACAGTCACCTTCGTCGACACGCCCACTGCAGTTGATTCCCGTAAGCTATTCTTCATGGAAACAGAAAAGCCTTTTGACGCCTTTTTCACAGGTACCAAAAGAGCTATCAATCTTGCATGCAATATTGGTGTGAGACCATCTGGTGAGACTGTTGCTGCTCTTGAGGATGTAGTCATGTCTAACCCTGGTCCTTCCTCTTTCACTCCCCTTACCCCTGCTCCTCGTCCCAAACGCACTCTCACAGAACACATCTATTGGAATAATCTTCAATCATCTTCTGATGGTTGGGGATGTAATGACAACTGGAATGATGCCTTCACTCGTTCGGTTGGAACTCAGACCGATTCAGATGCCGATATGGGATGCGTTCAGGAAGAAGATGCCAGTTGGAACGAGGACACTCTGGTGAACACCTTGGAACTCGGAAGTGTGTTTGGCTCCACAACGATGGAGTCAGGTTTAAAGGTACCACAGGACACAAGGACCCCTGTTCCACTTATCGACTGTCTTGCCTTGGATCCTGCTGCCAAGATAATGGAGTGCGGAATTCACCTTGGGGAGAGATTCCAGAATCCCGAGGACCCTCTTCACATTTATGGGGAAGGAGCAACTCCATTCCAAGCAGTAGTGAACACCTGTGCATCAACAGGCACTCTTTCTCTGGTCCAACGCCTTGCTGCAGTCCACAGCGAGATGCAAAGTGGCTCACTGCCTGCACATCCCAGTGGCATGACCACTCAGTCCTTACCCTCCAGTCGTGTTGCAAGCCCAACACCTGGAATGACTTCAATGGGATGGGAATGGCTAACTCCTCATCTCGAAAACGAGGATGGAAGGTACGACGAGCTGCTCGATTGGCAGAGAGACGCAACAGTCGGACTAGGAGGAATGGAAATGGAGGAGGAATTACCATCCAGAGTCCTGACTCCGAGTTCAATGCCAGAACTCCAGAGCATGTCTCCGAGCCTATCTAGCACCAGCGACCTCGAGTATATGTCAACTCTGCAATCGCTCAGCAGGATGAGCCACTCTACAGATCCCAGAGAGGCAACTTTGTCAGCGAGTATTGCCGCAGTAGGGGCATGGTCAGACGGAATTCCAAGTCAAAGACCTTCTACACCCACCATGGTTATTGGCAGTGCCGCAAATAATTATGGCTGGTCCCTAGACTCTGAGGTGTCTGGCATGGACAACGGTTATCTCAGGTCAGATCTCAATTCAGATCTTATGAATAAAAGTACTGATGCGCTTTTTCCAGCAGCTCGTAATATGGAAGCAGGTTCTTCATGTATATATTTATTACATACTGCTCCTCTGGGTTTAACAACCCCTTTTATTTATAATGAACTGTACACTAGCCCTGGTGGCAACAATAAATATTTATGTGCCTGTGGCACTTTGTTTTCATTATGCCAGAAGTGTAAGAAGAGATCTGATACTGTCAAAATCCACTTCGGTGATGGATGGTTACTTGACTCTGGAGCATCAGCGCATTTTACATTCGACATAAATGACTTTGTTGAATTGAGTTATATAAAACCAATTCCAGGGAAAACTGCCAATGTTTTCATGAATATTCGTGCATCCGGAACAGTCCTGATCTCTCAACATAAAAGAGTTATGAAATTAGATCCGGTCTATTACATTCCTGATCTAAATCAACGACTCCTATCTGTCGGTCAATTCTTAAATGACAACATGCTTATGCGCGGTAACTCCGATCATATCACGATTTCGAGAAATACAACATTCTTGACTTTCTCAAAGCGTATACTGGAAGAAACGCTATACTATCTTCCACACAAATCGAAAATTGTCGCTTCTAAAGCCAATCTTTTGATTTATCTTATCAACTACGAGATCTTACATCGTCATATAGGGCATCCCTCTTGTGATGTTCTAAAACATGTCCGACAACACACCCTTGGCACTCCTGAATTCATCATTCCGAAGGAACTTCCTTTGTGCAAAGGCTGTCTTGAAGGCAAAACTCCCAAACAGGCTTACCCTCCTAACCAATGACGTGCTACTCGTCCTTTCCAAATTATCCATATGGATTTAAAGGAATTCCCCACGATCTCTTACCACAAGTACAAGTATATAATTGTCTTCTTTGATGATTACACTTCAGACGCTTGGGTACGATTTCTTAAAGACAAAATACAACCACTAACTGCCACTCGCCAGTTCCTTGCGATGGTAGAAACTCAATATAAGACGAAAGTCAAACAGTGGATGTCTGATATGGGTGGTGAATTCATCAAAGGCACTTACCGAGAAATGTTACTCAAAAAGGGTATTAAAATCCTTAAAAGTGCACCATACATTCATCAGCAGAATGGTCGAGTGGAGCGCTTTATACGCACCCTAATGGATAAGGCACTGGCAATGATGAAGCTAGTGTGTCTACTGAATCTTGGTGGGAATATGCTGTCTGTCATGGATTGTATGTCTATCGACGTACTCCCTTATGACGACACAAATGGATAACTCCATTTGAAATGCTTGAAAAAGAAAAACCGCGTATCGATCATTTGCGAGTTTTTGGCTGTGGAGCTTATGTCTTTAAACCCAAGGAAACTCGAAAGAACAAACTCGCTTCCAAGTCAGAACTCATGACGTATCTTGGTGTAGCACCGGGAGAACGTGGAAATCTTTTCATGCGTACAAACAATGTGGAATTTACATCCCCGCAAGCCGTGTTTGAGGAAGACTTCTTTCCTCGATGTAAAGCTCAATCTTGTGGTTCGAAACCACTTCCTATTGAGTCGTCGCAAAGTGATGACACTCCTCTACCACAACCAATCCCCGACGATGATGATGAAGATTTTGATCATCGTCCCCGGATAGTGACTTAGAATCAAGAAGGCCTATAACACCACCTCCAAGGGAGACACCACCTCCTGAGGCACCTCAAAAAGTCACTAGACCAAGACGGAATTACGGAGAACCAACACATTGAAGCGAGTGTGTTAGTGAACCAAACAAACGGTACGGAGATAAACACCCTGTACAAGTTACACGCGATCTTGAACCTCAAATTGCAGCTGATAAAAGAGCAGAAGCAAAAGCTAAAGCAGAGAGAGACGCTCAGAGAGAAAACTGACGTCAACAAGCTGCAGAGCAACAGGTTCCCGGACCTAGTTCTGCATCTGGAAGCGCGCCCTGAATCAGAAAATATGGCAGAACCATGCTGGGAAGGGGGAGTATCTATAAACTTCTTGCTTATGCAGGCAGTTGCTCCTGGAGAAATCGATTCCCACTTGCTTATTCAGAAAGTTACTTCGAAGAATGATGGGAATCAACCGAATGTCCATAATATTCGCGAATGGACATTCAAAGATATTGCACTCTTACCTAAAGATGTGCAGGAGGAATGGAAAGTCGCTTGCCGCGAAGAACTAGAGGCTCTTTGCAAGCGCGACACCTATGCATTGGTCGAAAGACTTACAGATAGGAAAGTCATCAAAAACCGATGGGTCTTCGACATCAAGTCTGATGGTCGTAAAATGGCAAGACTTGTTGCAAAAGGTTTTTCACAGATCGAAGGCATAGACTTTGATCAAGTATATTCGCCTGTTGTTCGATTCAAGACTGTGCACTTAATCTTCGCTTTAGCTGCACTTAAGGGTTGGCACGTGTCCGGTGTCGACGTCTGATCAGCCTATTTATATGGCTTACTCGATGAAGAAATCTATATGGAACAACCAGAAGCCTTTAAAGAAAAGGGACAAGAGCATAAAGTCATCCGGCTTCTTCGTGCTCTTTACGGACTCAAACAAGCAGGACTTGCATGGTGGAAAAGTCTTGATAAGTCCATGGCAGAACTTGGTTTTAAACGAATCATTTCCGATGCCGGAATCTTCATTCACAAACGCTATGACGCCAACAATGATCTTATTGAAAATTCTATCATTATTGCCGTAGTCTATGTGGATGACGCTCTATTCTGTGGAGCTAACAAAACCTTAGTCTTACGACTCAAAGGAAACTTTATGAAGAGATGGGAATGTAGGGATCTAGGCGATGCCAAAGAATTCCTTAGGATGAGAATTACCAGGAAAGGCAGCAAGGTCTCTTTAGACCAGTGCGCTTATCTGGATAAAATCCTAGAGACATATGGAATGCAAAACGCAAAAGTTTCTGCTACCCCATTACCCACCAATTATCATCCTCTTCCTCTTCCAAAAGACGCTCCTGTCAATTATACTCTTCATCAAAGTTATCAGGAGATAATCGGATCCTTACTCTACTTAATGTTAGGGACATGTCCTGATATCTCCTTTGCTGTCACAAAACTTGCGCAATTTGCTGCAAACCCCTCACAAGAACACTACAATAAGGTGAAAGACATTTGCCGTTACCTTGTTGGCACTAGAAAATATGCTCTTGTATACAACGGTTGAGGGGGAGAAGGCTTATCAGCCTATACAGACTCCGATTGGGGATCAGATCCTGGATCTCGCAAATCTCAAACTGGCTTCTTTCTACAATTAGCCCAAGCACCATTTAGCTGGACGTCTAGACAACAAAAAACCGTTGCCCTATCTTTGACTGAAGCTGAATACATGGCACTTAGTGACTGCAGTCGACAAGTATTCTGGATCAAGACTCTTCTCAGTGAAATCGAATATCCTCTCCACGCTATTCCAATTTACGGTGACAATCAGGGATCAATTTTTATTGCATCAAACCCTGTCACGGATAAGTGAACCAAGCACATTGATATTCGATATCATTTTGTTCAAGAAAAAGTCATTGACGAGACAGTCGAGTTATTCTTCATTGAAGGAAGCAATAACCCTGCAGATCTACTCACTAAAGCTCTAGATCGAGTAAAGTTTGAGAAGTTCAGGAAACAATTAGGACTTCAGTTTTATAATTGAAGAAAGTCCTATAAATCGCATCGAAAATATTGAGGCACTGGATCCCTTCCTTCCATGGCTGCTTACAGCGCCTATCTATGCTTACACGCACTACCGTGCTGCTTAGCAAGGGGGAGTGTTGAATTGGCACATTCAGTTGCAGCCATCAACGTCATCTATGTAGAACAATAGTAGTAGTTATAAATAGAACAATAAGATTATATAGACAATAAATGTAGTACAACAATAGTGTATGAAACCAGCATTGTACTATCAAGTACAATAGAATCTTATTGTTACTCTAGTATTAGTTTACATGTATTTGTACCTCCTCAAAGGTATATAAGGACTCATAGATAGTCCTCCAAATAACAAGTTTTATACTTAACTCTCATTGCTCAATAAGCCTCTTACAAGCCTTACAAGCTATTCTCTATCCACAGGTAAGTTGCGTAGTTGCCACTGCATTTAGTAGTGTACAGGACTGTACCATGCCTGCTTAACATATAGTAGTGTCACCTGCTTACCTGCGTGCACTTCTTTGTTGAGCAGGCTATGTTCTATATACATAGCAGCAACTGCATACTTACCTGGGGATGTAGAAGTGCTTGTTAGATAGGAGAAATCCTTATTATTAGAGGGCAAACTACAAGCCCTTCTATACTGTTCTAGAGGGTACATACATGTGACTATCTAAGAACAATAAGCTACAAACAATAAGATAAGGACAATAAGTCCCAGACAATAAAGCATAGATAATAAGATTCTTATCACATATTGTTGTGTTGATGGCTGCTTACATAATGTGCAGTTCAACACTCCCCCTTGCTAAGCTGCATGGATAGTGTGTGTAAGCATAAAGGCACTATAAGCAGCTGAGGTTCATCTTCATCATGAAATACGTTGTACCAAGGTTCTTTAACTAGTATAAAATTGAAGTCCTAGTTGTGATCTAAACTCTTCGAATTTATATTTGCCAAGGTTCTTTGTAAACATGTTGGCAGGGTTATCACTTCTGTCTATGAATTTCACTGTTACATTTTCATTTGTGACATGTTCATGAATGAAGTAACATTTTTCCATAACAGGATTCAATGCAATGAATATAGACCCTTGATTATCCCCATGTATATCGACTGTTTTCATTTTTATGTTGATCTCTTCTAAGAGAGCCTTGATCCCGATGACTTGGTGACTGCAATCACTAAGTGCCATGTATTCAGCTTCGGTAGAGCTTAATGCAATTGTGTTCTGAGCTCTAGAGACCCAGCTGAAAGTGGCTCAGGCTAATGTTAGGAAGAAGCTGGTATGTGATCATTGAGTATTTGGACCTGACCCCCAATCAGAGTCTGCATAAGCAGCAAGACCAGTTCCTAATGGGTCAGCTTTGGTGATCTTTTTCTTGGATCTGTCGTGCACTAAAGTGTAGTGTCGAGTCTCAAGAAGGTAATGACAAATCCAAAGAGCTTTGTTTAAAATGATCAACAGAAGGGTTTGCTGAATGTTTTGCCATTTTGGAGACTGTGAAAGCGATGTCAGGACAGGTTCCTAACATAATGTAAAGTAGAGAGCCAATAACTGTTTGGTATCTCTGACGAAGAACAGGGTCGATTGGAGAGTCATTTTTTATAGGATAGTATCCTGCAGGTAATGGAGTAGCAGAAGCTTTTGCATTTTGCATACCGCATCATTCGAGTACCTTTTCAAGGTAAGTGCATTGATCAAGATAGATCTTGCTGCCTTTCCTGATGATGTTCATTTTAAGAAATTCTTTGGCATTGCCAAGATCCCTGCATTCCCATTTCTTCATAAATTTTGCCTTTAGTTTGAGAACTAAGAATAGGGCATCGTCAACGTAAACAACTGCAATGACAATTGATTTATTTTTGTTATAAACAAAGATTCCAGCATCAGAATTGATTCGCTTGAAACCAAGTTCTGCCATGGACTTGTCGAAACCTTTCCACCAAGCAAGTCCTAGAGCATGAAGTAACTGGATAACTTTGCGCTCTTTTCCAGGTTCTATAAAACCTTCCAGTTGTTCCATATAGATCTCTTCTTCAAGTATGCCATATAAGTAGGCACTATGGACATCGACACCTGAGATGTGCCAATTATTGAGGGCTGCCAATGCAAAGATAAGGCACACCGTCTCAAAGCAAACAACTGGAGAGAAGACTGGATTGAAGTCTAGACCTTCAATCTGTGAGAAACCTTTAGGGACGAGTCTCACCTTCTTATGACCATCAGTTTTGATGTCAAAGACCCATTGGTTTTTGATGACTTTCCTGTTCTCAGGACAATCTATGAGTTGGAAAGTTCCACACCTGTGAAGTACCTCTAGTTCTTCATGGCAAGCGATCTTCCATTCTTCTTGCTCTTTATTTGGTAAGAGCGATATTTCTCAGAGTGTCCATTCACAGGGAGTCATTCACAGGGAGTTTTGGATTCAATTGCATTGTTAAGCAAGAGATTTATTGACTGTACTCTCTCTTCCTGGCATAGTTGTGCCTGATCTTCATCTGTATTAGATGCAGAGTTCTCATCATCTGATGTGGACGTTTGTTGCCTGAGACCTTCATCAGCATCTCCTGAGTCACTTTGTCCAGTGGAACTAGGACTGGGATTGTGTGGTTCTGCAGCTGCAGTCCCATGTAGCTGGTTTAGCTGTCGCCATGCCTCATGTTCTCTTGCAACTCTATCAGTGTCACATTTATCAGCTGCAGCCTGTCTGTCTGCATCGTGAGCACGCTTGCCAGGGGGCCAAGTGCTCCCCTGTCTCCATGGCTGGTTAGAGTCAGGTACAAATGTTTTTTGGTGGTCTCCTGTCATGTTGAGTTCATCTAGGTGCAGGAGGTGGGCTCAGTGATTGCCTAGGTCACCTTGGAGGTGTCTGTGGAAGCTGAGGTGGTGTATCAGGTTCAGATTCAGATCCTGGAGATGGTGTTTCCAGAGGTGGTCTCCACAGACTCTGTCTGTCAGCATCGTCATGTCGAACATCAGGTCTCCTTTTGGAAGGTGTATGTGAATTTACATTGGAATGTTTGTCTTCATCTTTGCTGAACATTTGAGGGGTGTCCTCATTTGGATCATTTGGTACATCTTTCGATGTTACAGGTAGTTGTTTAGAGTTTGTTGTACTTTTACTGCATTGAGGAAACAATGTTTCATCGAATACTGCTTGTGGTGCAGTGAATAGTGCATTGTTCTTTTGCATGAATAGATTACCATGACCACCCAGTGCAGGGCCAAGATAGGTCATAAGTTCTGACTTTAAGGCAAGTTTATTCTCTCAAGTCTTTGGAACGTAAACATAAGCTCCACAGCCAAAAACACATAAGTGATCCATGTGTGGTTTTTCTTTTTCAAGAACTTCATGTGGCATAAGCCATTCATGTCATCGAAATGGAGTGTGAGTATATAGATGTAATGCATGTATAGCACAAAACTCCCACCAGCTGTCAGGAAGACATGCATGTTTGCACATCACTTCAGCCTTATCCATGATTGTGCACATAAAGCGCTCAGCACAACCATTTTGTTGGGGGGTGTATGGTGTGCTTTGTAGGATCTTGATGCCTTTGTCTTTCAATATATCACAAAAGGCACCTTTGGTATATTCTCCCCCTGCATCAGACATCCATTGTTTGACTTTTGTCTTGTATTGATTCTCAACCATAGTGAGCCATTGGCAAGTTGCATGAATGGGAGTTTCCTTGCTTGTCAGCAGTACTATCCATGCATTAGATGTAAAATCATCAAAATAGATTATCATATATTTGTACTTGTGGTACAATTTGATGGGGAATTTTTTAAGATCTGAATGAATTAACTGAAAGAGACGCATAGCCTGTCTTTCTGATGTTGGGTAAACTTGTTGTGGTGTTTTACCCTTGAGACATCTATGGCAGAGTGGAGATTCTCTAGGAATATTGAACTCTGGCCAACTGTTGGTATGTGTTTGGAGGTGTTTGAGAACATCACGAGAAGGGTGACCTGCACATTGATGTGCCAAGTCGAAGTTGATTTCGTAAATCATAGTGTCTGCCATGGAGGCAACATTTGTTTTAGTGTGAGGAAGATAGTAGATAGTATCTTCCAGTGATCATTTGGTAAATGTCAACCGGCATTGATTTGCTACTACTCCATCTGCATCTGACACTTTGTCATATTTCATAAGCATGATCATGTTGTTTGATCCATGAATGGTCATTCTATCTTGTTGTAAGACTGTGCTGAGTGACAATAGCCATTGATGTAAACAGGGTTTATTTTGAAATAAAAAGACCCTTATTGTATGATGACGGTCCCAGCAGTGTCTGTTTTTGTTACTCCATTTGCCATTTGAATGGAGATTGGATCTACTTTATGTGACTCAACCAAGTCGGTTAAGTCAAAAGTGTAATGTGCAGATGCACCAGAGTTGAGTAACCAGGTATTGTCATAATGTTTCTGGTTGATGGTCTGGTTGGACGTCTTCTTTCTCTTACAATTCACACAAGATGAATAATAAGTCCCACAGGGACATAATAGATTGGGTACATTATAAATAGAGGAGCTTATAGAGCCCAGAGGAGCAGTATGTATCAATATATTGATACAAGCATGTTTAAATAATAAATCACATGTGTCTGGGCTCATTGTCTGCACTGTATGAGATGTGTCAGACACTCTATTCACAATGGAAGAGAAAGAAGGTGCAGCGTACCTGTAGTACCCGCCATTGTTCCAACCTTCAGTTGTCATTTCCTCCTCAGAGTCAGACCTGAGGGATATGACATCCGGATCTGGAGAATTTGACACTAGTTTGAGGCCTGGCATGTTGTAAGCATCCTTGTTGACATCTGAGTTGGAAGCACCAGGGCTCATGGAGATTTCCTTGAACAACAGGGTTACTGATCACACCTGGCTCCACCCTGATGAATTGGAGGCACTCAGATGGTCTAGGTCCCCATCAATTTCCTCCAGCCCTTCGTTGTACTCCCTGTCAAACTCATTCTCCTTGAACCATCTGCAAGTCATTTCCTGATTGACCTTGCTGAGACGTTCCTCCAACGTTTTGGTGTTGGGATGATGTTTTTCTTGTTGGAATCTGTCTCATCAAAAAGACTGGCTTCCCAAAATTTGAGGAGTTTTTGAGACTCCTCCCTGTTTTGGACCTTGATTGATTCCAAACTGTGGGTGCTCAACTGGGTGCTGTCAGAGATCTGATCATCCTCCTCAGCCATTTCAGTGTTGTTGTCCATTCCCATACACTTGTCCTTCATCCACCTGAAGTTGTTCCATCCCTCCTGTTATTGTGGGTGTCCCCAATTGGTGGCACCCCAACCATTGTTAAGAGGTTTTCTGGTGTCATTCATAAACCAGAGTTTGGGGTCATCAAAGGTGGTGGCAGACCAGAAAGGATGAAAGCCCTCAAGTTGAGGGGTGACAAGGTTGTGCAAATATAGTTGTTCGATGAGAGAGTGACTGTCAGTGATTTTGGAAGGACAGGCAGTTGGATGAGAGGTAAAGGTAGAGGCTTTGGAATGAGACATGTTTTCTAGTTCAAGGTCTTTAAGGAGCTCACCAGTTGGCTTAATCCCATTATTACAAGCAGTTTTAAAGGTGTTCTGGACAGATGAGAAAAATCTGTCAAAAGGCTTTTCTGACTCGGTAAAGAAGGGTTTATGCACATCTTTGGTAGAAGGCTCCTTGACTGTGATGGTCAGAGATTCCTTGAAAAAGGTCACTGCATGTATGATGTGAGAGTGTCCTGAGTTATTGGGACACATACTCTGGGCTTGGTGCTTCTGGTGTGTTTGTTCACCAGTGCTTTTTCTGTGGCCTCACCAGTTACCATGTCTTTGGCCTTTGCCTCTACAAGTGCTGCTGCTGCTGCTGTTCTTCAAAGACAGGGTTTGATGGCCGTGATTTTGTTGGCATTAGTGGATTGAGTTTTCTTTCTGCCATGGGCTTCCCAGGTATTGACAACATGAGTATGAAGATCGTCAAGGGACCCATCTTCGAAAGTGTCAATATCATCCTGTGTTTCCTTGGCAATGACATAAGCATAGATGTCAGCAGGGAGTTTGTTGATAATGATCATGTACTCGAGGTACATAGGAATGACAGTATTTTCACCAGCGTTATTGATCTGAGTGAGATACATTTTGATGAGATCAATAGTAGTGCCAGGGTGAGCATTAAGCGCAACTTTGTTAGTTTTTGTTCATGTCATTTCGCATATGGGCAGCTCTACTGTGAGCAGTGAGGTAGGAGAGGATACGTCTGTGCATGTATAAACGAAATGAAGCGGGTATCAGGATTCAACAGGAGAGTTAAGGGGTAGTAAAACTAACGATCACAATAAGTAGGTCGTAACTGACTTCACCGGGGTCTGGCATTAGAGAGGCATTCATAACCGCCCTATAAGCCGTTAAAACAGGATATGGCGTCAAGGAGACATGAAAGACAAGGAAAAAGAGACGCGAGAGGCGAACAGGGACTTGGACGTACCACAAATCAAATATCGAGGACTCAGACTCGACATCCATCTTTGTTAATCTAGCTTCTGTATGTCCCCCTCTGCTCGTGTCTCCACCCACCCGTTTTTGGCGTTTTCTGATTCCGACTCCCGAACGCTGCAAGGTAGTATTAACGAAGGTGTTCAACGATGGAGGTGGGGGGTTACGTATCGGACCAAGCCCCGTCTTAAGATTCCTCCTCTTCAACCCAGTTAGGCCGTACACTAGACAAATACGACGAACGTTGCTAACCTCTTCTAGATGTAAATCGACGCCAAAGAGCCTGGCATATTTTGAGCGAGGTTTCGTGGTGGACGTTGAGTGCGAGTATTGCCGGAAAGTGCCGAAACGATTCAACCAATGACAAGCGTCCAACTTCTCAGCTTCTTCCTACGTCACCCTTCTTGCGGCTCCCTCAGCCTCCAAAACCGTTCCCGGGTCTTCAGAAACTCAAAGCGAAACTGAAGACAACGAATAGCATGGGCAACCAACCAACACGCTGCGCTAGTTTTGGATGACCGCTTGGATATGTCGCTTGGATATGTCTTCTGGTTGTGGGGATTGCGATGAACGCGTACACGGTACTAGATGGCGGGTTTGAGAGGCGTAAAGATGACGAAGCTGAAGATCAGCAGGTGCGTTGGGTACACATCACTCCCTGTTTTCCCTTTTGCTTACGCGTTTTGCACCCATAGCTCAAGCGTCTCGTTAGTCTGAGTCTTGAAAATGGCACTGGCAAAGAGACTAGAGTCGGACACGTCTTCAAAGTTTACTATTGTCCGTCCAAACGACCTTTCTACAACGCTACATAATCCCTCCATGATACCCAGTATTCCAGTCTTCTGCTCCTGTAGGAAGAGAGGAGGATCATCCCGAGGTACGCCTTCATCCTATCAAGGATCTACCTTTCACTGACGACCATTCCTATTCCAGAATGACGATTCCTTTTGCGACGGCTTCCTCCTTTTGGCTCCGTCGCCCCTCCCATACACCAATGTCCTGGACGCTGATGGAACTAACGACCAGGTGCGTTATACATCACCGCGTCAGATCTGTATCCACCGTTAACGTGTCCTCCCCCCGTTCGGTAGGAAACGTCTTTCGGCACGACATCTGCTAGTAACCCTCACCCACTACAACACTGGCCGCCAGCTTTGGTAAATTTTATACGACTTTATCCTTCATTTTGGTCAACGACGTTGCAATTGCCCTCGAAGAGGTTGACAGTGGTGTTGACGATACCGGTAATGCAAGGGAACGATGTAAGGGGGGGATGCGAGGAGGCTCTGGGAGGGGAAGAGGGTTGCGATTGGGTACTCCCAGTCTCAGTCCATGTCATCTTCGTTTCCGTCTTCGAGTATGGACGTTGAAGGACAAGCACGATGGATGGTAGACAATGAACGATGGATAGCGGTGTCACATGGTAGTACTGGTATTACATGGTGGTTCCTCCTACGTTAGGACTTTAGGAGGAAGCAGTGAAAGTAGATGCGGGGGAGAGGCGAGGGGAGTAGGTTGGAGGGGAGTGTGGACGTTAGCTATAGGAAGAGAGAACGCTAGGGACTCGGAGGGAGGGGGGGGGGGGGGGGAGTCTAGTTGGTTAGTACTCCGTTTCAACTTTCGGCCCCCACCACTTACTGCCTTACCACCTATAACTATTAAACTACTCATACTCATACTTACCCAATTCGTTCCCCTTTCTGTTACACATAAGCAGCTGTGTTGACTGCTCCTGTTAAGCCTGCATCCACGATTGTCCGCTCCCTATATGGTCATGTAAACTGACCTTCTTTTCCGTACACTCGTGCCTCCTCAGCATATTTCACGTCAGTACAGCTGTACTCAGGATCCTCACAATTAGACTCTCATATGACCCTTCACTCGTGCTTACAGTCCGTTGAACCCACATGGTATTTTGGATGTGATGATTTGGAAGCTCAACATCATCTATTCTCAGTCTGTTGCAGGTTTGCGCAACCTAGGGTGGTGTGTCCCAGATGAAATTTTATAAATGCTTTCATGAAATTCCATCTCGAGATCCAATTTCGGACATCACGTTGAATCTCTTCCATGAGCATCGCATCCGTCTCCTCGCTATTATACCTTCTCTGGACTACATTTTGGCTGCTTTGGCACTAAATTTCATTGTAATTTACGAGTCCTATTACGAGGCCCTTTGAAGGGACTCGTTCTTACACACGTCGTTTCTGCGTGTGGCTTTGCTCCACCTCCTGGCTGGCAATTCCCGCCATCATCAATCACTAAATTTCCCTCGTTCTCGTGGCACGCGCAGGGGTGGCCTACATTTTCCTCGTTTACAGGATGAGTCTGAGTTCAAAAGGTCGCACTATTTGAATCCAGGGAAAATATAACCTTTTCTGTCAACATGGTATCCTCGGTACCAACCAGGGACCCTCTCCCGCCAAGCTGCATTATATCACAACGTGGTAGTAGCTCTCCAGTCCTCCAAATGTCCAGTGAATGAACATCTCCCAGATCCTTCTCCCCCTTCCTCGCCCGAGCATCCATACTGACCATTATTATGTACAGTGCGGGTTCCAGAACCAGCGCCACGGGCCTCCTTCTTGAGTTCTGTGAATTCGAGCTCGAAACCAGCAGCAGATGCAACTAGAATACCTGATGATACAAGAAGTTGGTTCGAAAATCGAAGGGGAAAAGTTGGTTGTGTCTCTCACCTGAAACTTCGTCAAAGACAGTCGCTGTAAGTGTTGGTCCTCCTTCTGGTCTCTGTGATTTCATGAAATTGGAATGTGGTCTCCACTCCATCAGCTGCGGTACCGACTGGGATGGCTGTTGCCTCATCAAATAGCAAATCGCCAACACGATACTCGACAATTGTAAGACTCTGACCTCGTGCTATATAGCAAGCAGAAATAAAGAGTTGATGTAAGCACGACTTCATCCATGAGCTTCCACCTCCACGCGCTCACCGAACAACAGTATAACAGTCGCAAGTAAGTTATATAAAAAAAGAACTCAGGTAAAAAGGTTGGCTGAGAGCTGGTCCATGTTTTTCTGTCTTCGCTGGCAGTTGAAAGTCCCGCAAATAAGAGATGTATAATGAGAGGAGGAGCGATTAATGAGGGACTGGCAAAAGGTCCGGCCGGCAGAAATGAGAGAAGGATGCTAATGAGAGGGAAAGGGGAGGAAGGATAGACCAGGAAGGCGCTGTGGATATCCGGGAACTCTCAGCCTTATATGTTTCTTGCAAGCTGGTGATGTTGATATCAATGCTTCCTTGATGGTGATCACACTGCCAAAAATCAGATTCACGGCAAAGGCTAACACTACCCTTCAAGGACTAACATGATGGCATCATTAGCCCGTAGTCGTATTAACACAGGGCATCTTGGGTGGGATCTTCTGGGTAATGCCTTGTTGGTGTTCGCGTCGGGTAAAACTCTGCAAAAATTGGCGTTAGATTTAGAAGAAATGACAAAGATGGTAAGGCAAACGAGGAGTGAAAGGAAGGTGGAGAAAGGGAAGACGAAGCCCTTGTATTACAAGACGGAATCCCGACAACTGGGGAAAAAGAAAGATATGGCAGGTATGCTCACGTCAGTCCTCTAGACGCTACGTCTTCGTCTTCGTCTCCGACATCCAATACTTGCTCACCCTATGTATCTTCTTCGCCGAGTAACAAGTAGATCTCTCCTACAGAACTGGCCCGGAGGACCCGTAGAAGCAAAACAAATGAGAGGCAATAATGAGAAGGGAGTAGGAACGAGTTGAACGGGTAAAGACAAGGTAAAGAAAGACAGACGCTCGCGTGGGCGCCAAAAGCGTAATCTTATTGATTTGGTAATCATCAACCGGCCTTTCTTTCTCCCCTACTACCATGTCCTCCTCGTCCATTCAGTTCTCCCAACTCTAATCTTTCCGGCCTCAGTCCATAGACTCAAACCCAACCCTCAACTCGAAGCTCTCTAAACCGTCATCCGGGATAAAGACACGTACTGACTTTTGTTTTACAGTGAAAGGGAGATTTAACCATTTACCTGGGTTAAAAGACAGTGTCGGTGCCTATGGGATCGATGTATGAGGGAGTAGGATTTGAGGGGAAGATCTGGGGTGTGTCTCGAGCTGGAGAGGTCTGCGTCATGTTCTTTTGTGGTCGCTGGAGTTGACTGTACCTCAGGCAATGGAACAAGGTATTCTGGAAGTGTGTCGCAGTGTCAGGTTAGGCAAGATTTTGGATTCAGAGGGTGAGTATTAACAACGTTTGAAGCTAGGCCGATACTAACAAATTTCCCCCTCCTCTCGCCTCTGACGTCTCTTTGACTCTTCATCTCTCCTCCACATCCGTAATCTTCTATTTTACTCTAAAAATCCTATTCATTGTCCCTATCCTCAGTACTCGGTTCTCGTTTACACCCGCCTGCCTTTCACTACTACCCCCTGCACTCGTGTTATTCTCTCCTAATTCGTCACCCCATCCACGTTCATTTTCCCCACCTCCCCTCATTGCATCGTTCTCTCATGTCATTCTCTTGTCCCGTCCTCCCAATTTCTCATTTAAACCACACACCACACCTCACTCTCTCGTCACTCAACGTCACACATCCTTGGCTCCCAGCACGAACTTCTCATTGTACATTGTACCCCTCCGTCCGTCCGAATTCCAGTTCCAGTTCCAATTTCTCATAACTCCCTTCTCTCAACGTCTCGGGTAGACAAACCAGCTCCCGTAGTCATGCTAACGATTCCGGTTTCCAGTGTCACTCATAGTACGTTCGCCCTTTCCATGTGTTTGTATCTCTCTTCTTACCCTGCTCGCATTGGTGTTCGTAGGCATCTCCAGGTCCAGCGCACAGGAGGGGATGAGACCTGTAGACTATCGAGGAGCTCAACAGGTCTCTGTCTCTGTCTTCTTCCTTTTTCTGTTGCTCAACCATGTCCGTTGGAAGTTTCTGCATCTTTCAGACCGGCAAGGATGGCTTCGGTGCGTCACTCTCTTCTTGTAAAGCTTCTTCCTCATCTTACTGTCAGATTTTCTAGGCCAAACTGCATATTGGACGAGGATCTATCAGTCTATCTGCCTTCAACCTGTCGGTTAATGACTACCATCCTCTATCTTCCTTTTGCAATAATCTTTTCCAAAGACGACTGCAGCAAGTTTGCATTGACATTGACGGAATTGTGGTGTGATAAGAGTTACGTGAAGACTATACGAGACGGATGAGATAAGAGTAAGTGATATGTTATGAGCTCTGTATGTAGCATAGGGTGAGCAATGAGATGAAACGTTTTTGGCCCTTTCAAATTGACGGCGACTCGGTCCTTCGGAATCTCCTCTTCAAATCTGCTTGTTTGGTCACCAAGCTCTTACAGTGTCAATGTCCAATGATACCAGACCAAAGGCCATAATTATCTCTTCCCTCCTCAGCACAATGTTCTCGACAACGTGGAAAACGACGGTTCTTTCGATCACGCCTTCAGTGTATATGTGTGCTAGGCATCGGAAAAAGTGTTTAACAGCTACTAGAAAAGGTAAAGGCTGGCGCGCTTATCATTCTATACTCTGGAACACAGCGACGAATGAACGAACGTGCGGTAGGTATCATCAATCAACGGGATCTCCTGGTGATCAGACCGTTTGTTATCAATGCTCTGCAGGCATCGCCGCAAGCGATGATTACTGTAGGTATAACGATCGCTGTGGAATCGCAGGAGGAGTCCTTCCATTTTTTCTCATCTTCTCTTTCAATTCCTACCCGGGACATGGAACTTTTTCCAGCTTTTCGGTGTATACTCTGGAGCACTCCGAATGAAGAGCCTGGCCGGATCCCTCTCAGCTTTCGATCATCTATCCATCGACGGGTTCTCTATCAATTAAGTATTAGCGCTCTGCACTGGGCATCGCCGCAGCGATATTTTTTTTTAACGATCTCTGCAGAGTCGAAGTCACATTCTTTCCTTTTCTTTCCTCGCCCATCTTCTCTTCCACCATCACACTGTAGCTACTCGGGACATGGAACTTTTTCAGCAAGCCCACAACGTCTCCATATCTGACTCCAGCACTGTCATTGTCAGAATTTACGGTACTATCATGCGGAAGACTTATATGGGAAAACGCAGCGCCGAAGATGAGACCGTTGAGCGTTGAGCAACCAGGTCAGCATTAGTACCAGCACCGGCGGCAGAACACGAAGAACTTTAGAGGAAGAGATGTAGAAAAATTGAGACAAGTGTAAAGGGAGGACTGGGATAAAGGGCTGGTGAGAGGCAATAATGAGAAGGGAATAGGAACGAGAACAAGTAAGAAGACCAAAAAGAGATCTAGAGAGACGCTCGCGCGGGCGCCAAAAAAAAAAAAAAACAGCCATAATCTTATCGATTTGATAATCATCAACCCGCCTTTTTTTCCCTTCTCGCTACGATGTCCACCTCGTCCTTCACCTCACCCAACTCCAACCCCTCCGGCTCTACCCTCCCTTCCTCGGTCTATACTCTCAAACCCACACCTCAACTCGAAGCTCTCTATACCATCATCCGGGATCAAGACACGCACCGAGGAGACTTTTTGTTTTACAGCGACAGGATTATACGGCTGTTAGTTGAGGAGGGACTGAACCATTTACCTGTGGTTAAAAAAACGGTGACGACACCTACAGGGTCTACATATGAGGGAGTAGGGTTTGAGGGGAAGATCTGTGGTGTGTCGATCTTGAGAGCTGGAGAGGTGCGTGTATAGTCGTGTGCACTGATGCTGGACTTGACTGTACCTCAGGCAATGGAACAAGGTCTTCGGGAAGTGTGTCGCAGTGTCAGGATAGGAAAGATTTTGATTCAGAGGGTGAGTGTGAACGTCGTTTGAAGCTAGACTGGTACTGACGAAGGCTTTTTTCCTTTGGTGTCACTCGCTCTGTGTGCGCCGTTCCATTCTGGCTGCTTCTCTCCCATTAACTCTTCTTCAATTCTTCCACATTCCTCTTGTGCTCTCCTTGCTGTTCTCCCCTCAACTAAAAGGACGAATCAACACCAAACAAACTCCCCCGCCTCTTCTACTCCAAATTTCCCTCCGACATCGCTTCTCGGTACGTCCTCCTCCTCGATCCTTGTCTCGCTACAGGAGGGAGCGCTATGAAAGCGGTAGAAGTGCTTTTAGAGGAGGGAGTGAGGGAGGAGAGGGTTTTGTTTGTCAATTTGGTGAGTGAGAGTGGCGACTATGTCATGGCCAACTTATGACTGACGAACGTATATATACTAACGATGATCGAAACCGTCCCTCCATGTCCACGTACGAAACAGATCTCATCCCCCAAGGCCTCCAAACATTCTGCAACCGATTTCCACGTGTAAAGGTTATAACGGGATGGGTTGATGAAGGGTTGAATGAGAAAAAGTTTATTGTGCCTGGGTTGGGGGATTTTGGGGAGAGGAGGTATTGCGAGTGAGGGAAAGGAAGGCGAGTGAGCTAGTGAGCCATTTTTGGGAGAGGGCGAGGGGCGAAGGGCGAAGGGAAGGGAAGGGAAGGCTAAAAAGGGGACAGGGGACAGACAGTGGATGAAGGGGGGGAAGGGACGGATAGACAGAACGAAGGAATGTACAGCATTTGGTATCTGCAGTTTCAAAAATTAACTTGACATATAAGTTATAGTCACTCCGAGTGACAACGAGGACGATGATGATGAACGCCTTTGATTCTAAAATGGCTGTTGTGATTGTTAGTGTTGTTGGTGTCGTCCACCTTTTCCTTGGGCACTTTCATCTTTGCCCCCTTCCTCGCCCCGACCTCCGTCCCACAATTACGGGCTCTGGCTCACGCAGGCAGTAGGATCTTATCTGGCCTTCTCGAGGTGAGATCGAGATCAAGACCATTGACAAGATGAAGAGATTAAGATGAACTAGTCGATAGTTTTTGTCCGGCCTATTTCAATTAGAGGATCCGTTGAGAATCAGTACACTAATAACCTCTTAATCATTTTATGTATCCAGGGCCAGGTCGCCATCCCTCCTGGTCTTCATGGCGACGATCTCGTGCATTTGTTCACTTCGTACGTACGAAGTTCAATCGTTATTATAATCATCTGGTACTTTCATTGAATCCTTGAAATGTATTTGGTATCTGATAGACTCAACAGACCTTCTCCAACCCTCTTGCAAAACTCAGTATCCACCATCCATTCTCCCAGAATGGCTTTTGTGGAGCGTGAGGAATACGAGCGAGATGCTGTGCAGCAAGACAGAGGATTTTCAGCCTGTAATCAAAGTGATAGAGGATGATGAGAGGTTGTTGAATAGGTACCGGTGGGTCCGCATGGGTATTTCGTTACCATCGATGGATCAACAGGTATCTAATCTTTTGTGATTTTTGGGTACTAGGTTCTGCAGAAGTGTCGCAGCTGAAACGAACCAATAACATCGTATCCTACTTATCTACCTACTTTCGTTTGTTCATTCGTTCTTCGTCTGGTTATGCGTCCCAAGGACCCAAATACCTCGTCGAAACTTGGTCAAAAGCTCAAAATATAACTCATCTTTTAAAAATCTTATGAACAATGAACATCAGATTCATAGATTATAGCGTATAGACTGTCAAATACTCGTCACCCAACGCTGCCTCTGTAGACTACTATCTTTTCTGGTTCCTTCCCGCTAAACCCGCAATCATGATGCACTGGAAGCTGTAGTCCCTTGACTAGTGTACTAAACTTGCTGTTAAATCATGATCAGTCGCTGAGCCTTGACTCCCATTGTCGGATCCAGAGCTTTTTTCAGAAATCAAAGCTGTAACTGGTCACTGGAGGCAATGAGTTGATTATTGTTTCGTTGCATAGTAAATTGATGGAAACTAGGAAGCGTATTGAAGAGGTTAAAAGGCCCCTAGTCTTTTTTCAATCTTTTCAGCACCTACACCATCCCCACTCCGATTCATCCAAGCCCAGAGTCCAGGCATACTTCCAGACAAACTTCAAAGGACCCCTCAAGTCTCAAGGCATACATAAGGCAAGCAGTCCTACTGTTTATCATCATGTTACTCAACCATTTGCTAATTACTACTCACATCTTAATTTCATTCTTTTCCTCAGTGCTAGCGCAAGCACCAAGCACCAGCATATTTTCGCAGCACATTTTACTTTCTCCTTACCATCTTTTGTCCTGGTGAGTTCAAAATATCGACAAGTGCATATTAAATCCTTGCTTAGTTATTTCCCTGTTCATGTAGACTATGAAAATCACCATCTTCAAAATCACTAATGGCTTAGGCTCAGTCTCCGCAGGATCATCATCACGATGATGCTGATGATCACCACAGGAGTTGAAGCAAGCCCTCCGAAGGGTGAGTTTCTTCATCTTTTCTTCATTCCTGAATCTGATTGATATTCGCCAGGATGTCAAGAGCATGGTATCACGTGAGAAGACATTGCTGCGTGTTGCTAAGTCGGAAGTGTGATAGAAGAATGCCTGAAAGCTCATAGCTCAGAAGGTCTGGGTCTGGGTTTGAATTGTCAGCCAGAATTAAGTACTTGTGTTATATACCAATCAATTTTTGTAAAACTGAGTGTTTTTGGTCTGACTGTGTCTTTGCAAATATTTGGAGTACATAGTGACACCACTAGAGCAATGAAGGGGTGTGAGCCAGTGCTGAGCGTGGCGGAAACAAGTCTAGTGAGTTCAAATTTAAGATGCTAGACCACACTCCAGTGAAGATATTCAATGAAAAATGGATATTGCTGGTTCAATTTCTGAGAAAAGTACTAGAGTGTAGATCATTGTGTAGAATCAGAGGCGCAGAGCTATAATCAATATACGTGAGAAGAAGATATAGCCCTCGAGCTCTTGAAAAGGGAATATTTATAAGAATAGGGGCACATATTCTCTATTACCGGAGAAAATCAGAAAGAAATTTGATCGAGACAGACGGAGGAAATCGGGACAAACTCAACATAGCCACACGCGGAAACACAGTGTAAAGAACTCGTCCTCATTCTTCGGCCTCGTAATATCGAACCTAATGGCGGTACCAAGAGGGATTGGAGAGAGAGTATTAGGCGACAGGTCCTGATGTAGAAGTAGAAGTGGGTCTGAATCCGTATTCCCTGTGAGTAATACAAGAATTGAATAAAAACATGAAGACGTACGATTCTACGAATTAGGGGGAGGTGAGGGCATTGGGTCTGCCTTCGAAGCAGTTTCCAAAATCATATCGGCCGCCTTTTCTGCTACACCGTATAATCCCAATGTGCAATGAGGGAAGACACCAAGTGGCATCATTAAAGCATCTACAACTCGTAGATTTGTTGTACCTGGACCAGTACAATTTACTGAGTTTCAGCAAAAGAAAGTTAGCGATGAATAAATTTCTTACCATAGACCAAAAGTTCAGGTGACACAACTCCTCCCACTTCCTGCGGCATCATTGAATTACTCCCAATGAAATGTGTTCCGGGGCGATAAAGGTCGAGGGCCTAAGTTCTCCATGCATCGTCACTGGCATTAACGTCAGGAAGACCGATAGCCGCGGACGTGGTATCATTTATCAAATCGCTGAAGGGAGGTGTTGAAGCAACAAGGCCAAGATGACGAGCTGCACGAGTGACAATCTCGATGTCAGAGTCTATAGTCAAATATTGTGCGTCTACAACTGGGAATGCAAAGGGATCTGTGGTGTTGATGTGTACTGATCCTCTGGACAAAGGCAGCATCGATTGAGCCACCAGGTGCAGCGTAACACCAGGGGTGACGTAGAACTCCGTGAGAGGATCTTTAAGAAAACGATCAGGACAATTCGCGAGCGAACGAGAAGTAAATCAACTAACGGTCTACTTCGTACGCATTTGCGATAACATTGGCTTGAAGTTCCAAGGACTGTGCATTCACTATACCACCAGATGCGATGACTTGATCTGCAGCTGATATCGAGTTGCGGACAGCAGAAGATATCATTTGAGCTTCTGGAAGGGGTGAATCTTTGCACAACTAACCTCAAATTCCCTAGACTCACCTTGGTCACCGAAAGACTGCTTTGCCGTCGGATAAGCAGGAATAACGCCTAGCGTCGGGGCATTCACTGTGACATTGGTGTCTGACTGGAATACATCGATAATGGGGAACGAGACGGAGATGAAGACATGATCTTGGAAGCTAGCGTTATCATGCGCTGTGTGTGAGCGTTGGTCAACGAAGCTTGTTCTGGTATACTCACTTCGAGCCCACACCGGGAAGATCCAAAACTGGTGAGATTCCGAGGCTTTGTAGAAGACTAGGGTAGTTGTAATCAATGACTATTCAGTTGATAAAGGCTGGTACTGGTGATACAAATACTCATTAAGAGTTTCCAATCCCACTGCGCTGCAACACCCCCGGAGACTACGCATTTATATTTGAGTGAGTACAAGGATAATTCCAATCGTAAAGCGACTCACGAAAATTGAACCAGCTGAGACGATCACCTCTCTACTCACACTGAACATAAGCATGTCCCCTCCACCACTAGGAAGCAAAGTCACGCCAGTCGCCGTGATGTTACCATCAGTAGAACGGTTCGTAGTCGTAATCGTGTTTACAGTATGCTCCGTAAGGACTACGAGATTCGATCGCCGCTGGCTTTCGGGATATAGGAACGACCACGCAGATGATGATCGTCGTTGCGTCTGTAGAGTCTCGTTGAAGTGGATATGGTAATACATGCTAGCAACATGACCTGAACATTCAATCCATCCATTCAGCAACCATATCAAATGCATGACCGATTCATCGGACTCACCGCCAGAGAATCTATCACCGATATCCTGCGTCACTGTAACTCCGTAAACACTTTCTGCCATCTCCTTGGCTGCAGAGTGGACTCGAGGAGTAAGAAATGGATCTGGAAAGGATACGTCAACTGGACCTGAGAATCCATGTACGGAGGGATTGAAGGATGCACCACGTTCGATCTACTGTGCATTTGGTGGAGTGAATGTTTCGGAACGCTGCATGAAACTGTAGCAATAACGAAATGAAATAACGCATAGCCAGAGAGTATGGCAACCACGTACGGTAAAAAGTCATCCCATCCCCAACCAGGGTTTCCAAGAGCTTCTAACGCATTCAATCCTGCCAATGTAGGCCTAAAGCCTCCCATTCCATTGATAGAAGATCCACCTCCTAGGCAATTACCACTAGTAAACTGTGTCAGGAACTTGCTCGTGGTCTAAACTCGCAAAGAGACATCATGGACGTACAATCGGACATCCTGCACCCGTAGTTTGGTGCCGTTGGACCCGACTTGCGGAGGCATGGAGCCCAAACCTCGGCAGATATCATCTGGTGGAAAGCTGGATTGATTATTCAATCTGAAGCTTTTCTTTACAGGGCAGAACGGAGATGAGAACTTACCCTGCAGTTGCAATCAGAGGATTGTTGATATTCTGAGAGAAAAAACAAGCATAAGTTCCATCGTCCTCAAACAACGCGACCAAGTCCTTACCCCGTCATCTCTCTGGTCAGCTCCACGCTCAATCACCAAGACACTATGGTTCACCGAGAGTCTATTTGCGACTGCCAACCCCGCAGTTTCACCACCAATAATGATGTACTCGAAAGACGAAGGGATTCCTGTGGTGTTATTTGTGATCAAAGTCGCACCGACAGCGACCGCGGCAGTGAGGAAAGCGAGCAGCCGGTGCATGACGACCAATCTCGAGGAACGCCACGGGCTGGAGAAGAACAATGAGAACGTTGACTCCGGGTCGAGCAGGCCCTTTCTTATATATGAATTCTAATTCTTCATGTCTCTTCCGACTGAATCGAAAATTTTAACCCAGGGCTCAAGGAACTAATACAGTTTCGCCATCATGGTTGCAAGTTTTGCGGTAAGGGACCAGAAATACCACAAAAGGGGTGAGAATAGACACCACGAGCCCAACAGAGGCAGCTGCCTCTCTTCCACTAGCGAGATCTATTCTCCACCCTGTACTAGTAGCCTAGTCCATTACCGCGAAACCCGCAATCATGTTGCACGGGAAGCTGTCGTGATGACCTGTGGATTAAACTAAACTTCCATTAAATCTTGACTTCCATGTCAGAGCTCAAGTTATCAGAATCAAGCTGTGCCTATTGAGCTGTTAAACCTGCCTATTGGTAGTGAAACTGCAGGGCTCGCAGTTACAAATATGCTCTCAGTGAGCCATAGAAATCATGATCTTGAAGCCACAATAGATATGTATTCTTGGGACGTTTTCAAACGTTCACTTCTTCGCGTCTCTTCCGGGTGAATCAAGAATTTCCATTCAAAGTCTTTGAGAAGATGCTGTTATTCGTGCCAGCAGAATAGCGCCGTTGATAGAATGACATCTTGTAGCGTACATACTTCATTAACTTAGGTCGACGCACTGTGTGTTCTTCACTCTTCGGGTGCCACAGTATTCATTTCCTTGGGACCAGGTTTCCGAGAGTCTCCAAAAGCGCCATTACTCGTAACCAAGGTTCAAACTTTCCATTGTTCATTCATGATTCAATATGACTAGCCTGGAGCCACAGCTCCGTTCTTCAGCTAGTACTGACCAAGGAGTCTTATGCGGATAGCCTCTTCAGATCAGACGCAAGTAAGGGGTTTCATTATAATCATCGCGATTTTACAGGGGTGTACAACGTGCAGTCGTATCATTACCAGCCCGGGAAATTTACCCGTCAATGACAATGCGTCCCATCTCCCGAGGCTTTGATTTCTACTCTGGAGTCCTGGATAATACCTGTACTTTCACTCTGAGTGCAACTCACCCTTCAGAACACGTCTATTCCATTTTCTTTTTTGACCATTTTCTTCATCTTTAATAATCGGCTCATAACGGCGCTTTTTCATTATGGCCGTTATAATAGGTTATTCTATATCATGTCGTCATTTTAAAAGTTCCGACAATTTGGTCCGGGTTTTTGCCTTCACCGCCAACTGGAAGCGGTCTTCGCCGCAGCATTGATTATTCCTATAGCCTTCTCATATTCTCCCATAAAACTAAACATACTTTCTTGTAGAAACATCAGTTTAATTTGATCACTCAAATTCATCTGTGACCTCCATCCCAAATATTTCTCAACCAAGGGCACAAGCCCTGAAAAGTATCGTGAATGAATATACAATTGCTGTAAAACATTCATATGTGATCTTTCAAATAACTTCTCGATCTGAACTCCAAGAATTTCGGGGATATTTCCAACATGCAATTCAAGCTGAATGTCTCCTGTAGTGGAATTTCGAGGTAAATTGTTTATGAATGATTCATAAAACCTCCAGGCCTGATTTTCAAGATGTTCTGTTCCTGAAAACTCTTCGTAATGTATTCACCAATTGGTGTCAGCATTTTGAGTGTGCCTCCTGCCTCATAAATAAAGCATGGGTTTTTCAAGATGACAGCCTGTGTGGTTGTATCATCAAGCTGCATGGTTGCATCAGGAAGCATTCTGGGTAAGTTTTCCAACCAGTCTAGGATACCACTTGGTAGCAAAGCAACAAGCCTCAATACATTTTGTCCTGTTGGAGAAAGCTTTTCCCTAACAATTGAGACTTCAATACTTGTAAGCCTGTTCTCCTGCTCTCCTAGTTTAAATTTCTTCAGCAATGCTGTCTTCTGGCCATATGGGTGAAATAGTGTATCAAAAATCTATTTTTTGACAGGTTTATTTTTGAGACAGGTACAGACAAAAACCCTGGGAAAATGAGACAGGCCAAAAGGCAGTTGAAGATGCCAGGGGCATTATAGTTCAAAGCAGGTTTGTTATTTATAACAGGTTGAACTTATGGCAGGTTTTCTGGTCTAGCAGATTGCCTCCTGGAAAATGGAGGTGAGTAGGTTTGCCATATCAGACATGACTGGAAAGATATACTGGATCTAAGTCTACTTGCTAGTATACAGAGTCTGAGCCCCTAAATGCCTTTGATGCATTTCCTGATATTTCGTGCAGTTCGCCTCTATTCCACACATTAGCACATCTTCACATTCATATCATCATACAATCCTCTCTTCTTCCAGCAGATACCAGCAAATTTTGCTTGGTGGTCCTGCTGGATGTGCATTATGCATTTTATGAGGCCTTTATGCTGAGTTAATTTATGTTGTCGTTTCTCAGAGCAACCTCTCAGATCTTTTCCATGGGTTCAATCTCCCACCCCTAAGCCAGTGTCTGTCCTTCCTGACAACTGAAATGCTTAGACTTGGCCTGGACCAGGTTTAAGGACCATTGACATCAACAACCACGACATCATGCCAGCTTCCCTTTTCTCAACCATCATTGATCATCCTTATACTACCATGCACCTCTAGGCTCTCGTCGTCAAACCTGTATGAGAATAAATGAATATGAGGACACTTGTTAAACAAGCAAGGTGACGAATACTATTGCAGCTCTAGAGGTATAGACAGTGAACTACTAAGTATTTATACTGTTAGCTACTGTGGCTATGTGAGTCCGTAAATAAAACACAGTGGAGAAAAACAGATACTATGATGTAATGTCTGATATCAGTTCGGAGTCAACAATGTAAGAGATGATGTAAGTATGGAGTAAAACAGAAAGTAGGTGGTGCATATGTGGATACAAGTGGATTGTGTATACTAGTGAAGTGGAGAGAAAGATATGAACATTTGTTGTAAGTATAGATTGATATAGAATTCCAACACTCCTCCTCAAATCTTTGCAAGTCCCATAGACAAAGTGAAGTGTTTGGCTTTAAGAGATGGTAAAGCTTTGGTGAAAATGTCAGCAGTCATTTTGTCAGTAGGGCAATATGCAAGTTGAATTTTGCCTTCTTCAATGACATAAAGAATAAAGTGGTAACGGATGTTGATATGTTTGGTGCGAGCATGATAACAGTTGTCCTTAGCGAGTGTGATAGCCAATTGGTTGTCTGAATGAATAAGAATAGGATCAGTGATAGATCCAAAGATTTTGGATATGAAGTTTCTGAGTCCATATGGCTTCTTTGGCAGTGTGAGATAGAGTGATGTATTTGGCTTTGGTAGTGGAGAGTGAGATTGTGTCTTGTCATTTAGAAGACTAAGATATAGCTCCGCGTTAAGCATGAAGATGTAACCGGATATAGTGTGTTGGTCCTTGTTAGACATTCCATCTGCATCTGAATAACCAATAATGTCTGTCTGCTTCTTTCCATAAGTCAACCAATGATCCTTTGTTGATTTAAGATAAGTGAATACGTGTCGTAAAGCGTTCCAGTGTGCAATGCCTGCAGGTTGTGAGACTGGATAAGTGAGATCTGGACATGTAGCATGATGTAGATATTGTAAAGTGCCTAAAGCTTCTTGATATGGTTTGTCACACATCTGGGCAATTTCTTTGATGGTAGTAGGACTTTGTGATGTTGATAAGCAAATATGTGGATCGAATGGTATGGAGACGGGTTTGGTGTCAGTGAATCTGTAATGTGCGATGATGGAGTTGATGTAGGATTGCTGTGAGATTTGGAGTGTACATTCCTGCCTGTTCCTGCGTATCTCAATTCCTAGCATCCAATGTAACTCTCCTGCATCTGTAACTTCTACCTTCTCTTTAATCTTCTTCTTTAACTTCTCCATATCTGCCATAGTATTGGTAACCAATGTCATGTTGTCGATGTGAATGAATAGAATGATGAATAGATTAAGTCAGTAAAAGATGGCATGATCAAAGTTAGAGCATGTGAGTCTGATTTTCTTTATGATTTTGCAGAATTGTAGATACCAACAGCATCTGGCTTGTTTGAGTCCATAGAGCACTAATCGGAGACGGAGTACTTGACCAGGTTTGACACCTGTCATTTTGATGCCAGGGGGTGGTTCATGAATATGTTTTTGTTGGGATCAGTTTTACCATAAAGGTATGCTGATTTGACGTCCATTTGGTGAACTTCCATGTTATGATATGCTGCGATGGATAGAATGATGCGTCCTGATGTCATCTTGGCAACTGATGCGAATGTCTCATCTGGGAAATAGTTGACTTCTGGGATTTGGTTGTATCCATGCACAACAAGCTGTGCTTGATGTTCCCTGACCTTTCCATGTTCATCCTTCTTCGTTCTATAAACCCATTTTCCAGTAAGAATGTTGGCGTCTGATGGTGTGTAAACTGGGATGAATGTTCCTTGTTCCTTATGTCTTCTCATCTCCTCTTCCATAGCTTCCTTCCATTTGGGCCAATCTGGTTGATGTTTCACTTCTGCAACTGAAAGTGGGTCATAAGCTTCAAGTTCAGATGTAACCTGAGCAAGACTAGCAGTAAGCAAATTGGCAGATTCTACTCCTCCTGTCTTCTTCATCATAGATCTGGTGATAGGTCTTCTACCTGTGACAATTTCAGGTGGAATGATGATCTCGGGTGCGATGGGTTCAGTAATTTTGATGACAGGATCAACTGTATCTGACTCAGGGACCTTCTGTTCCAAATTGATGAAATCATTATCCTCCTCCTCACTGAGTTGGATCAGTTGATTCGTGAATTGAATGTTCTGTTTGACAGTGATAGATTTCTTCTTTGGCCAATAGATAAAATAATCCTGTGACTCCTTTTCCAGTCCTAACCAATGTCCTTCAACTGCCTGATCTTCCAATTTGTTGGGTTTTGGAGTGTGTTTGACATAAACAATAGAGCTGAATAGATGAAGATCTGACCAAATTGTTTCTCATATGGAGTCTTCATATTGATGGCTTTATGTGGGGTACAGTTCCAGATGTAGGTTGCATAAAGCATTGCCATGCCCCATAACCATTGCAGCATAGCTCAGATGGTGTTGAGAAGCATATGGTGACTTCTTTCCGCAATACTGTTCTGCTCTGGTGTATTGTGAACTGTGAGTTTCCTCTCCATTCCTTTTCCTTCCAAATACTTCATAAATTCTCCTTCTCAATCTGACTGTAGGATTTGGATGATAATGTTGAATTGAGTCTTGAGGGTGGTCTGGAAGATGACATATTTGATGAATGATTTGTCTTTAGAGCACAGTAGAGGGGTTTCTAGCCAATATGTGGCATCGTCGATAAGTGTGAGTGAATACTCCTGAGGATTGATAGTCCTAACTGATGCTGGTCCCCAGATGTCCATGTGCATCCTGTCTCCAAAGTTCTTGGCATGTGGAGTAAGAGACAAGCTCCTTTGGCATGCATGCATACAATGCATTCAATCTGCCCCATTCTGTTCAGATCAAGACATAGTCCTTTAACTGCATTGTTTGTGAATAAGGTTTTGATATATTGATAATTCTGGTGACCAGTAGCGAAATGGGCTTCATATAAGGATTAATGCCATTCAACAGGTCTTTATCCTGCTGTTGTTCTTCTGCTGCTGATGTGGGTGCTGTGGTTAGATACTTATCATATCTGATAGATCCTGCTGCCCTCTGTACTCTTGTTACCCATGTACTCCAATTAGATCTGTCCTTCTCGAGTTTCATAACTTTATCGAATGCTTTGGTTGCCTTGGACATATTGTTGTCTGAGTCTGAATCTGAATCAATTGTATCGTCTGGTTCAGATGGATCAGGATCAGGATTGGATAGTGGAGAAGGTGAGCTGGGTGGATTAGGATCTGGATCTGGATCTGGATTTGGATCAGGATCTGGTGAATGATGTGATGGAGGATTCAATGGAGGTGGTGTTGGATCTCCTTTCAGCGGCTGTTCTGGGGCTTCTGGTACTGATGATGTGGAGGGCTGTGGTGCAGCTTTCCATGGCTGTCCTGGAGGTGGAAATATGAGTCGATTCTTTGGTGGTTGTGCTGTGCGTTCTCGATGACCGTTGATAAGTGGTTCTTGTCCTCTGTTTATGTGTTGTCCCCTGGTGGTAATGGGATGGAGTTATAATGATTTGGACAGGGATGAGCTGTTTTGTTGCACCGATAAAATTCTCTATGTCCTATGTCCCAAAAATGATCAATGTAGTCATCGAAATCATATACATGTGCCTGATATGCACAATGGAGATCTGGTGCTGGTGGGACATACTGCTGTGGTCTGGGACTGCCTCTCCTAGACTGGTTTTGAGATCCTGACTGTGATCTGATTATCTGTTCAGGGTTGTTGACCCTGGGTACTGGCGATCCATGCCTTGAGCTGTAGCATTGTGAGCTACTAGTCATACAATGTCGAGAGCTGGACAATGAAATATGATTAGGCTAGGGCAGGGCCCATAGCCTATGAGAATAAATGACTATGAGGACACTTGTTAAACAAGCGAGGTGTCATGAATCCCTTCCTGTCTTTGCTTCCAGACCCTGTCTTCCATTCCTTCTACTTCTTTTGTTCTAAATCTTGTCTCCTGGTACCTATGACTTCTATCTTCTTTGGTACATCATTTATCTGACTGACAGATCATATCTGCTTCTACTGCACATATTGACATCACTTAGACACATGACTATCATCCTATGGTTGTCTCCATCAGATACCTGCTGATCTAGCTTCGCACTTTTGTATATTTACTACATGGCTTTGTAGATAGGTCTCCAGTCTGTCCACTTCTGTCCCTCTGATCCATACTGCTCAGCATTGTCCTCAGTACTATGTAGACTCTGGCCCAGTACTGGCTTACTCACTTATACCATCTATTTGCCTTGTTCCTTCGTCTTTGGCTCCTGTGTGGTGGCCTGAGAGGCATCCAGTCCCTATCTGAACCTGTTCTTGACACAAGGTGATGAATACTATTGCAGCTCTAGAGGTATAGACAGTGAACTACTAAGTATTTATACTGTTAGCTACTGTGGCTATGCGAGTCTGTAAATATAACACAGTGGAGAAAAATGGATACTACAATGTAATGTCTGATATCAGTTTGGAGTCAACAATGTAAGAGATGATGTAAGTATGGAGTAAAACAGAAAGTAGGTGGTGCATATGTGGATACAAGTGGATCATGTATACTAGTGAAGTGGAGAGAAAGATATGAACATTCGTTGTAAGTATAGATTAATATAGAATTCCAACAACCTGTTGGCACACCAGTCTCTCACCAGGTTCTTCACTACCCAAATCTCGTTCAGATTGACAAAAAAGTGACATTGGTATGCCTTCATCTTCTGTTCCCTGAGTGGTGTACATCTATATATTTCAATGGCTGGATTTCCTTATTTTCAAAGAAATGTTCACTGGGAAAGGGCCTTGTATCTTGCCATCCAAAGCAGTGTCACCTTTCCCCAGTTAATTAATTAATGTCGTTATTTCTCAGAGCGACCTCCCAGATCTTTTCCACAGGTTCAATCTCCCACCCCTAAGCCAGTCTCTGTCCTTCCTGACAACTGAAATGTCTAGACTTGGTCTGGACCTCGGCCGAAAAACTGAAACCCTGACAACTATACATGACGCATGTTTCCTCCTCTCAACCGTCATTCCAGGTTCTTGGGATTAAGATGGTGTATTTACCAACCACTTTTTATCTGAGCCTACACTAATGATTTCTAGTACAGGGCAGCTTGAAAAGTAGATCAAGTTGCATTTCAAGCTTTCAAATATGTAGTACATCTCCCTTCTTATCATCGCAGATGGTTCTGGATAACATGTGTCTCTTCTTGACTCTGTTGAACTGGCGCATTTACATGCAGCCATCAACCTTCTATGTCGAACAATAGAAGTAAGTAGACAATAGATACTAGTAAGAACAATAGGTAATTACCATCATTGATCTATCATAAGTAGTAAATACATCATTCTCAGTGCCACAGTAGTCATACGTAGTTACATGAGCAACCCCTGTATCACATGTATTTACTCTCCCTCTCAGGTATAAAAGGGACTCGTAGTTGGCCCTCTAATAACAAGTTTTATACTTACTTTCATTGCTCAACAAGCCCTCTAACAAGCTCTTATCTAGCTACTCTTATCCCCAGGTAAGTATGGAGTTGCCACTCCGCTTTTAGTGTACTATTCGTACCATCCCTGCTCAACAGACTCTGCTTCTATCAAAAACCTGTCTGATCCGTCCTCTCTACCGGTACCCGATGCCCTGAAGCCACCCTCAACAATGCTGTAGATGACCCTTTATCCTCATTGGTCCTTTCCTTTGTTTCCCATGCATCTGCTGTTTTATGGTTGACGTGTTACACAGTATCCTAATCCTTTTCCATTCTCTCCTCCTTGTCCTTTATATTTTTCCTTTCCTTTCTCTACCGTTTTTATCTCTTCTTTCTTTGACAAATGATGGCCTTACAATTAGCCAAACGTTGCACCAACTGTTCTATTCCTGCTTATATTTTATATTTCTGTCAACATTCACTAATCTTTCATTTTGCCAGCTTGATCATGATACATCTCTACTTGGTGCTCGAACGACGTCGCCTTCTACATACCTGACCCATCTAGCAGCCACACGCCAACATCAGGCTCAGCATCGGGCTTGGGACGGTTCCCTCTTCCCTATGAAAGCCGCCATACTACCCCGACTGTTTTAGAGAACTCATTATGTCCTTCCAGATCCGAGTTGGAGAGTTAGGAGAAGGGATTAGAAAAGGTTAGACAATGTTGGGCAATATCCGGTGTCGGAGGAGGAGGAGGAGTGTATTTGCAAGGACTTATTAAGTATCTATAAACAGGTAATGTAGGAATAAAAATCTTAGTATCACTATGTAGATATATCATGTCTGAAAATGGGCCTTGTAGCTTGCCATGCGAAGCAGTGTCCCCTTACCCCAGTTTAAGTGGCCTCCTTCAGGTTGTCATATTTATTTTATTTATCAATTGATATGGGCGTGTTTTTGTTTTAAACCTATGCTCAACGGTACATAGGCTACATAGCTTCTCTTGTGTTCATCAGATCCATGAGACATTTAGAAGACACATAGAGGTACATGGAACCTCAGTGTCATGATATAAATGATTATGGGGGAGGAAATCTAGAGCAGTTGTCTTAGCTTGACAAAACCAAGCCCCGACAGGAGCAGCAAGCCCGTACGCTTAACCAAGGAGGTTTAATATCAATCTGGAGCCTGGACAGCTACTCATTTATTGTAATGAAAGTCGGGAAAGAAGTTCTTGGTAAGCAGATAGGTAAGGAAGGGTTAGTACTGAGAGTGAAGCTGATTAAAGGAAGGAAGGAAACGACAACGAGCAATGAGCAACGGCAACGAGGTAACTATTATGACAACAAAGACGAAGTGTTGAAGAGCAAAAACCAAAACCCAGCGCAAGAAAGTTAAAAATCTAAGACGACGACTACAACAATCACCAAAAGCCTAAGACAAAGAGCAATCGGAAAAGCAATGAAGCAAAGACCATTGAAGAATCGCGACAAGAAATAAACCATGACGAGAAATATCCTCGTTGATGAAAGATCAACTATAAGATAAGAGAAAGAAAGAGTCCATAAGATGAAGGTTGAAATTAAAACCCAGCGACATAATAAGTCTAGGTTAAAGAATTTGTGTATGGTCAATGTATGGTTCTCATTCGCACTTTACTTAATATATGGCAATGTACTTTAATAAAAGAATTTTTTGAATGATGGTGAAATGTTTGCGCAGTGGGTATTATCAAAATCTATCTGAGCTTAGGCCTCGTAATTTGCCATGCGAAGCAGTAGCACCTTTCCCCGGAGCTTCGGCAACTGGGACACCGGCTAAAATTTTCTCACTCCCGTCAACCTTCTGAGACGGGCATAAAGAGCAAACCTGCCATCAATATTTTGTGCTTTACACCAAGAAATCAGGTTCAAGAGTCTCAGAGAGCCTGAGAAGCAAATGCCGAGACAGTCAAGGAATGTTTCTCATGTCCCTAACTTCAAGAAATCCGGTATGAAACCAAGTCGGTCTTCAAATCCGGGAGACGACTATGAATATCCGGATGACACCACTAGAAATCCGGGAAACTTATTTTTGCGACGTTTTGGACAGCATACATTCGAGGAAATTTCTCGCCCCCAAATGAGTAGGGGATTCACAGGCTCCTGAGTATATCTGAGCGACGAGACTCGGAAGGTGCATACGAAATAAATGTACATAGAAATAGAAAGGACGAGCGGTCAACTGGTAATAGCTAAAATAGACCAGTGAATATAAACGAAAGATGGAAGAACGATAAAGTGAGGGAGAGTCTCTCGGGTGAATTAAAATATATGGAAATGAAACGCCACAGACTGAGAAACATGCTTAGTAGTAAAGTAACGAAACCAGTTATAGATGGACTTGACGAGTAGATCGTCCGAGTGCAACGGAAGCAAAAATCACGCATCGTGCCACGGAGGCGTATGATCGTGAGGTGGACAGCGGAGCAGCGTAGGAGTAGAAATTAGAAAGAGAACAATTACTCTTTTGTAAAGAATCTTTAAAATATATGGAATTGAAACTGGAATTGGAAATGAGGGGAAGGGGAAAACAAGGCTCAGCAGCAGAGGCTGCGGTGCGGTGCGGTCAAGTTGGTCGAAGATTAGAGGTTAGGGTTGCAGTCGATCATCCTGCGGGAGTTTCCCTCTGTCAATCGAACCTCCCTACCGTCAGGAGATCTAGACAGGGGGTTCGCCAGTGCAATACACTGGGATTTCTCTAAACTCATTTCGCAGTATGCCAACTGGTTTTTTAGCTTTTCCTCGAGTCTTACTGTCTCAGACCGTAACGCTAAGTCAGAATTGAACCATGGTAGTAGGACACTACAACTGCTGTACTTCTTCAAGTTTCAAGACCTTCACACTCTCGTTCCCTCTTTCTCTACAATGATGGTTCTTTTGTAAACTATGAGTCTTTGGGCTTGTGCAGCTCTTTGGATGAAAAAACTTCGAGTACAACGCGTTGTCGTTGCAGGTTGATGATCGAAACAGCTCATGAAGTATTTCAAGATCGTTTCACTATGTCGTTGCGGTCGGATGCAACGCTTGCTTGAAATGCGTCAAAAACGAGCACTCTAACCCTACCTATTTGGATACATATTCGATCCAAAAACCGGCTGTCGCCGTCGTACATACCGCACCTATCTATAAAGTACAGCAATCAAGCCGACTTACCTCCATTGACAACGGCTCCTGCTTTCTTTCGCTATCACCATGTCTTCAGACCCCAACTATGATGCTAACCTCGGTCCCACCATGGGCGGTCTCTGGTGGGGATTGCAAGCCGCTACAATGTGCGTATTCATCGATACATCTATACTTGGTCTGGTCTCATATTCTTCTTAGTCTTTGGGGTGTAACTGTGACTCAGACTTGGAATTACTACGAAAATTCTAAAAAGGATCATATTTTCCTAAAGTTACTAGTAAGGATCAAGTTCCCAATCTTCTTCATTCATTCGTCTTACCGTCCAGGTTGGTGCAGTATTTCTGAGTGATACGGCGCATCAAGCGGTCATTTTACACGGAAGTGAGTCTTCTTGTGCATAAATTCTTCTTCACAGTCTGATTCTTTTCACAAGTGTACGTCCATCTAGTGGTAGGCTGGGGGAACCTAGAATCTCTCAAGTATGTCGGCGTAACGATGTATCAGGACGTTGTTCTTAATGGTCTTACTGGGTCAGTCCATCGCTCGCTCGCTCGACTTGAGGTGAACTTGAGGCTGACTATGCACTCACCTGCCAGTGCTCTTGTCCAATCATACTTCATCTATCGTATTTGGATATTCTCCAAAGGCAACATTCCAGTTGTACTATTAGTTGGTGCAATGGTGGTGACACTATTCGGTGAGTCTATCAGTTCGGATTGATTTGAGATTCTGAATTCTGAATACTATCCCCATCCATCCATCCTCCAGTCCTCCAAGGGTTGTATGCTGGTTTCGGAAACACCCGCTACCCACAGTTTGCGGAGATGGGTCCTTTGAGGGGAATCAACTTGGCTATCAACTCTCTCACTGCAGTAACCGACGTCTCGATTACCATTTTGGTGTGCTACTATCTAAACCGTTCCAAGACGGGTTTTAGACGCTCGGAGACCATCCTGAACAGACTTGCTGTAATGGCTGTGAACACGGGTGCTATCACATCTATTTGGACGATTATTATCCTCATCTGCGTGAGTTAACTACTGTTTTATTTTCCAGAGTCAAGCTAACGAATCTACCTTAGTACGTCTCCCTCCCCGGAACTTATATCTACTTTGGACTCTACTTGGTCATTGGTCGCCTCTACGCAAATTCCTTGATGGCTACTCTCAATGCGAGGGAAAAACTCAAGGTATTGGCTGATGCTACCCAAGGGGAATCATACAAACTATCCCAAGCTACACCAGGGAAAATGGGTGGAAATGAGGTATGGTTCTCTTCTTCCTGTGTACGAGAAAAAAAAGTCCTCATCAAACTTGTTCATTTCGTTTAGGCAGCGCCGGTTCAAGTGCACATGACGATTGAGACAACGAAGGATATCGAAGCCAATCAAGAACATGAAGATAGTAACTCAGTCTTTAATGGACGTCATCCAAAGTGTTAAAACTGTCGACGACGCGACGATCTCATTCTCTGGAAATTTTTCATTGGAGGTTATTGGAGACTGGTTCTCACTCTCCTTGGTAAATTATTTGTATTTTACAATGGTCACTTCCCCCACTTGAAGCCATTTGTCCATATTCTTGCTATACCATTTTAAGTTTATATCTCACTTGTTTCGATCCCGGATCTATCGTATCTTTTGTCCTTTCATTCGTTTTATCGATACTAAACATGTAGTTCATATTATGGTCCTATCCCCGAGAGACTCTCCCTCACTTTCTCATTCTTTCCTCTTTTGTCTACATTCTGTATTCGGTTGTCTGCCTAGGGGAGACTAGTGGCCCCAGTTAAGTTTCAACTCGACCACATTGACTAGTAAGACTTCTTCTCTCTTAATCTTGTTCTACCTCCTTTCCTTCTTTATTCTGAACGAGTACATGTACCCCAATATGAAGAGTTCACGCGTCTTTATACAGACTCAATACATACATAATCTATAACGTTGAGCCATGAGATCCAGCTTTTCGTCCTATATCAATTAGAAGATTTGAGGATTTCAGCTCTGAATTGGCTCTGGACTGAGTTCTCTCCCTGAGAATCAACACTAAGTACCTTGTCAGGATCTCAGCCTACGCCGTAACCATATTAACTTAACTTAAGTTAAGTTCAACCGGAGGACATTTGACTGAAGTTTTGACCACTGCACTCAAGTTCAACTTCAGTTTGCCAATAAGATACAAATTACTAAATTAACGCTATGAGCAATAGTACAACTGTCATTAATTCAAGTACGTACTTAAGCAGCAACTTCAGTAAGAGACCAGTAGCAGACAGACTAGAGATGAAATGAAAAATGAAAAGAAACACCAGGTGTAGACTTAAGTTGACACTTAAGTCTCCAACAGTAACGAATCTGAGTGTAGACTTGAGTGGAACTTAATGAACGCATGATCAAGCATCCTGGAGGTCCCATCAGTCCACCGAAAACTTAAGTAGTAAAGTCAAAACTCACGAGATATAGCAACTTAAGACTTTGCCCCAGACGCGAAATGATTAGCTTAAAGTCTTCGGACTCGACATACAGATGAATTTACCAACGCGGTCAGGCAAGATGGTAGCATCTGGAAGGTCTACGAAAGCGTGAGTGAGTGTGAGATGGCGTGTTGATGTATTGTTGCATTGAAAGGGTACAGAAAACAGATTGGGCACTCACATATGCAGCAGTGTAGGCGATGGCACTGGAGAGTGTGTGAAAAGAGTTAGAGTGCATTTTGTGAGTTTTGTGAGTGGCATTGTGACGAGAATGACATATGTACTACTAGGTGATGTCGTTGTTCAGATAGTGGAGATTGAGGGAAACGGAGAATTAGGAGAGGAGACAGTTATTCACAGCGTCAGCAATGAAACTGAAACATTCAGTCTTGAAGCCGCGAAGAAAGGAAAAGAAAAAGACCAAAAGACAGCCAGTAAGAGAGCAATAGTAACATTGTAAAACATACCAAGAGTCTCAGCAGTAAAGAATGAGACCCGAAATATGCTTGACACCTCCACAAAGAGCGAGACAACAAATGGCGGGTTTGGTAATGCCTGGAGGTACAACCGGTGAGAGACGTTGAGCCCGGCAACTCAAGCAAATGTAGAGAAGAATGTCGCAATAGGGGCCCAGGGCTATGGCTCGGAGATTTGATCTGGGTTACAAGAGAAAGAAGAGAACCAAGTTAGTGTGTATTACAGATATATAGGGGTAAAGTGAGAGAAAAAAACCTACTTAAACCACCCACTGGTCTCATACCCCAAGATATCACCAGACTCTCTCCAACGCTCGCTTTGAATACCTCAACAATCTCTCAACAACCGGATCCAATTACGGGCGTATGTCTCTCTATGCGCCGCCTTCATTACGAGGCCAAAGAATGAGGCTGAGTTGTTTACACTGCGTTTCTGCAGGTGGCTATGTCAATTACGTCCCGATTTCTCCCGTCCGTTTCTTTCCGCATATTGGACACTCCGATCAGGGTTTCCTTTTCTTTTCCGACCGCATACAGGGTTTGATATGTCCAACTGGACTTCCTGTTGAAAGAACTGACCATTCATCAAATACAGAGACTTCGACTTATAAAATATATACCAATGTTCACAATCATGGTAAAGCTCATGGTTATCCAATGTTAAAATGGTCTGAAAACAGCTGTGCTTATGACTCCGCAATCATGCTTCTATATCACTTGTTCAAATCTAATCAGGCAGTGTTTTATGAGGAACATGCAAATTTCTCCTCAATGTTGATGGATGAGCTGTCAGACACCTTTGAGTCAGGTATAGCCAACTTCACTAACATCTGTGAAAGAATCCGTGGACAGCTTTTACTTCTTGACCCTTATTCTTTCCCTGACAAAGCATATGCAGATACTTCAGACATATTATAGGAGTTCTTACATACAATAAACCCAATAACAGAACGAAAGGTGTATTGTGCTAACAATCACTCATACTTTCAAGACAGGGTTCAACACAATCTGATGCTAGCACGTACAACTGGTACATACCAATCTACACAACATTGGGTTTCACACTTTGTAGAGCCTTGGGCAGATAAATGTCAATATTGTCATGCTGACCTGTTTCATACATACAAGTTCCAAAGGTTTCCAAAGTTTCTACTAATGTCTTTACCGCATGAATGCAATGTGGAGATTCAAAATATAATACATGTGCCTCGGGGACCAGTGTCTCAAGAATATCACATAAATGGCATGATTTATTTTGGAGATGGGCACTTTGTTAGCAGAATGTTTGATGGTCAAGATGAGTGGTTATACGGCGGAATTGGAACTGGGATACCAACAAAGTTATCTACAACAGTTCAAGCTGAGAATAGCAAGCTGGAATATTTTAGAGATAAAAAGGCAGTAGTGGTTCTGTATGTGAGCTCAGCTATTGAGACAGGTTGAGGACTGCGGCAAATCGACTTTTCCCCACTTTTCGGAGCTTTCACTAACTTTTTCCCATCAAGCCTTTTGATCGACTTTTTTGATGGAAGCTTTTCCGACTTGTACTTTTTTCGTTCTAAATTCTGCGTCAGTAGTAGCTCCTTGTAGCTAGTATGGTGCAGCGTAATTCTATCTATCTATCTTTTGTTTATGGCTCGCGCGAGTTCAATTGTCGCTCTTACACACTTTTTAGGCATACACAACTGCTTACCGTAAGCAACTAAATCACCTGACTTTCAGCTCACTATAGAACTAAATTCTCACGGATCAGAGATCTGCGTCCGAAAATTTGGGTGGGTTGGCATCGAAAAATAACGATTCCTATAAATAGTAATCGTAAACCTGCTAAATTTGAACGTATTCAAATTCAAACCTGCTGGACAGCAACCTGTCTCAAATTTGAGCCCCTTTTCTATATGGTGTACTTCAACCTGTCTGAAATTTACCCATGTCAATTTCCGTCTTTCAAAATGAAATTTGACCTGCTCGATCATGAAGACCTATCTGAAGAAAGCTTGTTTTCATCGTGGTTTGACCTGTTATTCAACAGGTTATCCTGCTAAAAATGGACTTTTAGGGCTCTGAAAACCTGGCATTAACAGGTCTACTTGTTGAGAATGACCTGTTTTTCGAAGATTTCACTCGAATTTTGATACAGTATATCTGCCATATGGCCATTCCACATTTCCATTAGCTTCTTCAAGGGCATTTCTTTGGCAAGCTCTACAATGAGCATAATAGCCAAGGGCATACCATCCATCTCTATTAACAACTGTTCCAAAATGGGATCCTCCTGCTCAATTGTATAGCTTCTGTCTGAACTCAAAGAACAGAAAGCTTCCTTAGCTGCATTAAGCTCAAGAGCAGGCAATCCAAATCCTCTTCCAAGTTTGTGCCATTTAATTTGTCCAGGCCCATCAGTTCCTCTCCCAATATTAGTGATAGTTGAGCCCACAAAATTCATGTGCTGAGCTCCAGAAATAAAATTCCCCTGGATGTTGGGACCAGTTTGATTAGGGCCATCATCCATTGATTCCATATCTGAAGCTTATTAACACTCCTTGAAAAAATCTCAAATCTTAATTACAACTCACCTCAAAAAGACTTTGCGTAGCTGCGACGTTGCTGTTTGTATCACAAAGGGTTGAAAAGTGTCTCAACAACGTGATCTAAGCTTGAGAAGTTGCGTTTGATCCCATTTCAAAATGATGGCTTTCTACTTTCAAGCCAAAATCCCTCCAGAAAATGGATCTAGACATCCACTGTACTTTTGGGTCGTAAGCTCTGCTCAGACCCCCCCCCCCCTCCACCCCCCCTTTGCCCTCAAGAACCAAGTCTTGGGTAGACCCTTGACAAAGCCTACGCCGCCTACCTTGCTCAGAAAATGCAGTTTTAGGGCAGAAGAATGTGGATGGACGGTTTACAGAAGCAATTGGTGGTGGAATTCAAAGCCGCGCGTTATGCTTTGGTTTTGACAGGAATTTGTTTCTCTACATGTATGTAATCTACTGTCTGTTCTTGGATCTAAGGGAAATCCAAGGCATTAAGCAAGGTCAAGTAGACGCAGAAAAGCCACGTGAATTTTGATCTAATTCTAGTCAAACATGCACACAGTGCAGAGATTCATGTTAGGTCTAGGGTTGAACTGCGCATACTTAACAACCCCATCCTGAATGTCTAAGTTACAGTAAATGGAAGATGAATGGAAAGCTCATATCTAAGAGGTCTGGGTCTGAATCATTAGCGAGAATTGAGTACTTGGATCAAATTTTGTAAAACTAAGTATGAAAGGGATGTGGGCCAACGCTACGCGTGGCAAGTACGAGGCCACCGGTTGTCATAGTTGACCGAAAAATGAGTAGGGCGGTTTGTTGTAAGAGAAGGCATGAGAAAGAAAGAAAAAGAGACAAACTCGGTCTATGATTGTCTAAAAGACATGTGCTATGTATTCAAACTCTCGCCCTTGTGCCTGAGGGCCTAATATGTCTCCAACACTTTGCCATAATGACTCGCGAGTCGGTTAACCTGAATTTGGTTGAAGGATCATGAATAGCGGCAAGAGTATTGAGCGAGTTTGGTGCCGTTGGACCCGACTTGTGGAGCCGTGGGGCTCAGCTGATAGCAGATATCATCTGTTGGAAAGCTGGATTGATTATTCGATCTGAAGCCTTTCTCTACAGGGCACAATCGAGACGAGAACGCACCCTGTAGCACCAAACACAGGATTGTTTATATTCTGAGAGAGAAAAACATAGGGAAGTTCCATCGTCTTCACACAAGACCAAGCCCCTACCTCATCATCTCTCTGGTCAGTTCCACGCTCAACCACCAACACACTATGATACATCGAGAGTCGATTTGCAACCGCCAATCCTGCAGTTCCACCACCAATAATGATGTACTCGAAAGATGAAGGGATTTCTGTCGGGTCATTCGTGATCAAAGTCGCACCGACAGCGAATGCTGCAGAGAGGAAAGCGACCAGCCGGTACATGAGACCAATTTTGAGGGGTGACACGGATTGAAGAGGAAGCTGAACGTTGACTCCAGGTCGAGCAGGCCCTCTCCTATATACGACCCCATGGTTTAATTCTCCCTGTCTCTTCCGAGCGAATCGAGAATTTTAATCTCCAGGTCAAGGGACTTGGTACCACAGCTTCCAGGGCATTATGATTGTGGGTTTCGCGGGAAGGGACTAGCAATACCACAAAAGGGTGGAGAATAGAGACAGCTGACGACCGTACTATGGAGGTAGGCTCGGTTCCAGCCGTTCTTTTCGAGCTTCAGGAACCCCAGCGTATCAGTAGTTCCTAGTGCGGGTAATACACTGCTCCTTATCCGAAGAGTTCTACAGAACGGCTGATACGTTAAAGCGTCATTTTTGGAGCTTGGCGTTGGAGTCAGGACTTGAAAATCTGCTTCCTTTCTCGACTACCGAAAGGTCGCAAATGCATTTTCCTTCCTCCTCTGCTACTTCTTAGGTCCTATGTCATAGGCTACATCCTCCGCTGTCACGAGCTCTGGCATTGGAGCGGTGTAGTATTGCCCCGCGAACCCGTAATCATGATGCACGGGAAGCTGTCATAGTCCCTTGACCTGTGGATTAAAATAAACTTACCGTTAAATCATGATCAGGTCCCTGGGGTGAAACTTTAAGGTTAGTGCGTAATTTATCAGAATCAGGCCGAAAATATTGAGCTGTTAAAGTTGCCTACTGGTCGTGAAATCGCAGGGCTGCCAGTCGCAACTCGACTCAGTGAACCAGAGAAATCCTGATCAAGCCACAATAGATGATTATAGATTTTGCATTCTTGGGACGTTTTCAAACGTTCGCTTCTCCGCGTCTCTTCCGAGTGAATCAAGAATTCCAATTCGAAGTCTTTGAGAAGACGCCTTGTGCTAGCAGAATACCGCCGCTGATAGAACGACATCTAGTGGTATACTTCTTTGATTTACGAGCGGATGCTTTCGAACGATTATCACCTTACCATCCGTTTCTTGCTTCGCAAGATGCGTTTTGGATGCGTTATCCACTCTCCGCAAAATCATCTTTCACTACGGCTCTGTTAACACAGTGACTAAATTGGCTCATGATATACTGCCAATCTTTGATTCCAAACCATACCTATTCCCCTTAATACACGTCTAGTTTAAGGATGATGCCTACCTTACTAGTACGATTTTAATGCAATGGATCTATTCGTTCAAAGGAGCATCACGCTAGTGTAATGCCTCGAGACTCAGTTTAGAAGCCGCGATATCTACCAACTAGCCTAAAATTATCGTTACGACTTGCTCGCTGATGCATTAAATCTCAGACCAAGTAGTAGATGTAGGCGTACTGGGGAAAGGTGCCACTGCTTCGCATGGCAAATTATGAGGCCCATTATTGGATAAATAAAATGGTTTCGTATGCAGTAAAAAATCAGATAGAGCCCAATATCTCAATGTAACGATGCCTTCAATTATAAATGACCTTGGATTGGGTGGAGGAAGCCATAGTGATTCAGAGAGCGGCTCTTGGTGACTTTCGACGGCTACTGAGGGAAGGAAAACACGTCTGAAGCTCGTTGTGGTTGGGCCTGTAGTCGTCGACAGCGGAGGGAAAGGACTTATGACGTACTCACATCGTATCAAGCCAGCGCTGAGGTGGCGTGTAAAAGTTAGAACCCGTGAGAACCTTCTGTACTCAATTGGGGGATCGACATAAGTTAACTCGGCCTAAAGGGCCTCGTAATGCCATGGCGGGCTATTCAGCACCTACACCCGGCCGTTCCACAGAGGACCTGCCATTTATCTATCCATCTATCTATTACCGAGTTCACTTAAATCGACGGGTTCTGTGTGTCGCAGCCACTGGTCCGGGTGTTTGCTTTCACCGGCAACCGGAGTGGTCTTTTGCCGTACGCTGTGCCAACCATCCGGCAAACACCGAAAACTGTACAGTTATGACGTACTTAGTCGTCTGGCTTTTTTTACTTACTCTTCGCTTTTCTCTACCCTATCTTCAGACACACAGGTTGTCTAGTCAAGTCTATCACATCTGCTTCCTCGTTCCTACAATATACGCGAACACCAGCGATTATCGCCTATTCCCGAGGCACGAGAGGGAACGCTTAGCAAGTCAACTTCGGAAGATGAGAGAAAGGACGGAGAGGGTTTGGAGAGGATTAGAAGGTAGTCCCTGGACATAGGGAAGAGTGTCAATACGCCCACGTCATTTAGACTCTAGCTTTGGGGCCAGAACAGAAATGGGAGCAGCAGAAGCAGGAGGACGAGAAGGATTAGTGGCAAGACGGTGTGATATTGAGAAGTAGGTAGTGTTTTTCATCTCTCTTACTCCTAGCCTTCGTTGAAACCGTGTTTATAGCCTAGTCGTTCAGTTTCATCCAGTCGTCCCACTACCCGCTGCAGCAGCAGCAACTCCTCTTACTCCCTCCATAGCAAGCTGTATTGCAATGGATGCACCATCCTCCGTATGCGTTGCTGAGGCATGCATTGTATCGTCATGATCCTTAACTTGAGTCTGGACAGGGAAGCGACCAGAACTTAATCGTGGGGTGGTGTTGAGAAGCGAAACGTCTTCAGTCTCAGCGAGCTCGTTTTTTTCCCTACCTTCCTACTCTCCATTCACGTCGTGTACACAAGACTGTTCAGCAGATTCGGGAGCATACAATATGATCATTGATAGTTCTAGTGCTGAGGTGGAGGCTGTCCCGTCAGCGGTTGGTGGGCTGTGTTTGTCCCACGTACTATATTATTCTTCAAGGCCCGTTTTGCTTCTGAAGGTCGAGTGAGTGTTTCTTGACCTCATCTAATGGTTCTCTCTGCTAATATTCGCAATATTTACAGAACCCACTACAATTGCAACCCATTGCTGGACGCAGCGATCCGTCCGACCTTTCATGTGTTCTTGCTTCACAGAAGACAAGATTACACCTGATACCATTCAGAGAGCGTTTTAAAGGAGGAACGTCGAAGAGGGTTGAACCAATGGGATATACAGCTGCTGAATCGGGTTTGGATGCAATTGTCCGTGCGTGCTAGTCTGTGATGGAGGCCCTGATAGCTTCTATTCATTGTTTCGTCTGTAATCTCTCACCCAATGACACGGGAATTTTGTAAAAACGCTGGATCAACCACAAGTTATACTTTTGTAAAATCAGTGGATCTTTCCACAAACACTTTTATAAAACCTCCCTTGCTTATCCAGCGTACAACCACAGATGATGCTGCTGACTCAACATATATTCGACCCTCAGGCAGAGGTGGACCATGGTCCACCGATCTCCTTATGCAATTTCGCAATGAACCCATTTCTGGTAACTCTATGTCCCGACTCGCCGCAGCATTTCCTTGTGGCATTGCATCATCTGAAAAGGCAAAGCTGTCAATGTCATCGACTACTTTATCTCTCTAGTTGCGGATACAACTACATATCTACGAAAACTACAAGCACTGGCAGTACATATTCTTTTCAACCGTAGGGTCGTCGCTCACACATATAGACTGCATGTCAGCACGCAAATTATACCTGGACATACAAATTTCAGGTGGTGTGTCACAACCCCCTGCACTCGTCAACATACTCAATTATACATGGATTATGCATACATACTTGCACTCTAGTCAGATTAGGCCAAGAACTATCTAAACATGAGGTGCAACTAACCACAGGGACAGTGACCACAACCTTATTATGTACCTACTGTCCAGCTGACTTTCCCTTTGCTAAGAACCTCCTTCAATCCAAATGACAGGAGCAGCAGCAAAATGAAACGAAACCTATCGCAGCGAGAACACTCCAATCAGCATCATGAGCGTGAAGAACAAAAGGAAACATACCTCATAAACCACAGCCGACGAGCGTGTATCGAGGTGTGTTGAGGTTTTGGCAGACTACATCCCTGGGACGATTAGGAAGACGCGTCATCGGAGTTCAAATCGACGGACCGGCAAATAAATGTCGACTTTATGCCGAATTTACGTCGAATTGAACACCAACACATTGCACCCAGTCCTTTGCGCTCATTCGGTAGCGTTGGATGAGCTTCAGCTATGCTTAAAAGCGGCATTGAAGGCATTTTTGGCGGCCCCGGTCCACCACAGAATAAAACTCCAACCCTTCGAGAGATATTCCCACGCTTCTACTGGGCGCTTAACGCACCGTTCTCCTTGTTGCCTCGACTCGTGTTGACTGAACAGGAGACAATGATCCTCGGAGCTCTTCGGAATATGTTTAAGATATGCATAGGGACTCTTTGAAAATTTTTTGTGCTTTAATGATTAGTCGCACAGGAGGTATTTGCGTGCTGACACAAACTCTCTGAAAATGGTCAATCTGGGACGTTCGACTCGGAATAGAGGTAACATCTAGTACTTTAAAAATCGTTAGAAAATACTAGAATGTGATGATTAATGTATAAAGTGGTTCAATAAGTCATCAAGTAATATTATGATGATTTGGAACTGCTACACTCTCAAAAGTACTTTGTCGCAAAATGTGCATCAAGCAAACCAACAAATGTATGCATTTCTTGCATGACCTCAAGGCATATACTCAATCGGCACCCAAGGACTTTCAAATAAATTTTTATGCATATCTGGTCCTTATAACTGAGCTCTGGACGGAATTTGCACGGTTCACTAGAGTACATTGTCGGACAAATGGGACGGTTTACGATTAATTGTCGAATTAACGTCGAACTAGGCACGCGTCGATGTAGTATAGACCATTATCTTCCAAAAAATTATGGTCGATTATTATAATACCTAGCATTTACATGCCACTGGATGGTCTGGATGACACAAGGGCGCGACCCGGTAATGGAAGGGTACTACTTTCAGCCACAATTGCCAATTGCCACATGTTGACATGAAGCAAAAAAAATGACCATGATGCTCTTTAGCTGGCAAGATTTATGGACCAGCTAGTTGAATAATTTTGTTCTTGCGTAGGTGTACACGAAACAGAACGAGCCTGCTGGACCAAGCGGCACTGGCAGGGCGCTAAGCTGTGGAAGCACCCAGAGCGCCCGGGAATTCAAATATATACATCAGACAAGTACCCAAGGTGAGCCTGATAAATTCCCTAATGAATACCCGACGTACATGGTCGCATTGAGAGGAACACAATCAACGGCGGGCAGGGCGGCAAGCCCGACCCGCTCAAATTCCAATTGATTTGGGATTATCTATTCAGGATTATGGAATGTGAAGGGATAGCTATGTATTTGGTGCTTCAGACATTGAAATGCTGATTGTCTAGGCAGCTCACGCGTATACGTACCCATAGCGAACGGTAGCATTGGGACAAGGGCGCGTAATGCCCGACCGATCAGTACGACCGAATATCCCGACGGATTTCCGATTGATCCGAGTCTCGACTGCCAGTGGAACGGCAGTTACCGAAGCGTGGACCTAAGACCTGGGAGGTCCCAGCCCAAAACGGTAGGTAGTCCCAGCGACGATTTCCCGCGCGAGAGGAACCGTGGTGGGTTTTTAAAGAACCCATAGTGTTTGTGGTTTGATCCATCATTTTTGCAAAAGTATGTGCGTGTTTAGATCCATTCAGTTTTTATAAAATTTTATAAAATTTCTGTGTTTTGGCCTCAATCTCTATATTCTCTGTTCCTTTCAGATTCCCTCTTCCTTTATGAAATAACTCCCACGCTATCTGTGCCTTTTTCCATCCCGTTTTCGACAAAATGTTGACACTGTCTGCATCATACAATCTTCGCCTATCCTCATAATACAATCCTCCTCCTCCTCCTCGGTTACACGTCATGGTTTAGCGCATGCAAGATCGAGTACTACATAGTTACTGACATCGTCCAGTCCCTTCAACATCGTTCATTCCTTTCTTTCTGTCTTTCTTTGTCTCATTCACCGCTGCTCGGTGCGTCATGGAGATAGGGTTTTCATCCCAACTCGGCCCCATTACGAGGCTGAGTTTCCTTGCTGCCCAGCTGATATATAGGAAAGAAACGGGCCTCGTAACTTGCCTTGCGAAGTAGTGGCCCCTTTCCCCAGTTAATTAGCATACCCCTCCTTGTATCTTGGCAGTTGCCATGACGAGAAGGATCTAAAGCAGCTTAAACGTGCTGCGAGCGAGACCTCCCTGGAAGTGGTAATCCCGGGACGAAGATGTACATTACACACTGTAGTTACATCCAGACGCTTCCCCGTCCGGGTAATACTCCCCCCCTTCCATGAAAGTACGTAGGTATTGAAGATCGTTGTCAGCTGGATCTGTTCCGCCAGCGTGAGTGTCAAAAGAACAACAAGAGAGAGTGAGTGAAGCGAGTGAGATGGCGAGCCGAAAGGATGAAAAATAGGTGATAGGTGACGACGGGATGGGGATAACGATTCTCGAGGACAATTTGGGTCTGAAGAAATAAACGACAAACGCCAGCGATGCAACAGGAGAAGTAAAAAGAAAACATCAAACACTTTATAAACTTTGGCGCCTTTTCATATACCCTTTTTAGGAAATGATTTCCCTTTTAAGAACAGTATTTGCAGTTGTTTGCCTAGCCCCTCTTCCTCTGACCCCTTCCCAGCTACGTATGTACCAGGAAGCCGGAGCGAAGCGACGGCCGCTACGCTTGTCATACATGAAATAGACCCCCACCCCGGGCTCCACGTGTATGCCTCCCGGAATCCGGCGTTCAGTTCGTGGACTGGCATGTCGTGTAATAAAATCCTCCTCCTCCTCCATTAGCGAGGTCGCCGCAAAAAATGCAATACCAGTATGTAGCGGTCAGGGGCAAGGAAAAACCGGAGAGAAAGTACCGGAAAAAACGGAACAATTCGTATAGCACAAGCGGAAAATGGTGTAAAAACTCAGCCTCATTCTCGGCCTCGTAATCCTAAAACTTCGTCGTTAGGAAACCCTACTTATAATCTGATGTTTCCGCGTATGGCTTACCTCGGCATCTGGTCTTTTTTTCAACCGAAGCCGATACCGGCATTTGCCGTCAGGCCTGCGTTGCATCCTCGCACCGATGAAGCTCCAATCAATTAGTAACGGCCTCATTATTGCCACGCGAAGCGGTGGCCCACAAAGCCTTCATCTCTGCAGCTCATCCTTACACCAACAGTTACCGTCTTCGTCATGAGGAAAGAGAGCCTACCGCGTTTCAGACACTGGCAGTTCCATCTACGAGGTGAGCGTAAGCATGGGGCTGAGGCGAGCGCGTTATTCATGGTGGAGGAGGACGTCGTCCTCAGTTGCCGGATTCATTTGCCGGCAGGTCACCTCCTCATCACTCGGTGGCGTGACTTGCGCGTGGAATAGGGTTGCGGGAAAAAGTTGGAGTTTTTCTCCAAAACGTTTTTCACCGGTAAATAACCGGTCACGTGATGGCACCCATAGACGAAGGTGATACCTGGCTATCGGATGACGAAGAACCAGAGGGAAACAACGAAGAAGAGACGAGCTCAGCCGCCGCTAAAAACACCTCATCACTTTTATCTGGAGCGAAATTTATCAACGTCGACTCGGATATCTTGTGGGCGGTATTTGCAGAGGATGAGTCTTCAACAGTGAAACCCGCTGCCAGACCAACAGCTTCCCATTCCCAAACGACGACTGTTCCCTCTGCTTCAGGCCAGGACCTCTGCTTCAGGCCAGGATAACAACTTTTCTATTGAGCGCATTTCTTTGTTTCTCACAACAGTGTAGTCAGATCTGACCCTAGTATGCCAGTAATATCATTTACCTAGATACCTCTGCTACAATCTTGTACTAAAACATAGTCTAGTGCAGTCGGTGAGCCCTTGGGCGAGCGAGCGACTGCCAGCGAAAATTTTCATTGATGTTCTAAAAAATCACTTTTTTTGATCATGTGAAGTTCCGAACGGTTTGGAACATCCCCCCTGGCCACCTCCCCTGTTCCGAACTGGTGAAAAACTTGAGGGGAGTTTTTCCCGCAACCCTAGCGTGGAACTTAGGTAGACGCGTGAAACACGACCCGAACGCATTCCCAAGGAAGAGGATATCCTAGAGAGGGCTGCATGATTGGGGATGAGGAGGTGGAGAACGGATTATGAACAATCTCAGGATCTCAGACCTCTAGTTAATTCATCAATCGTATCATATTGCATGTTGTCCGAGAGTCTCGAGATCTCGAATTCAAAGGGGTATGTGTGTTAGATAGTGGGAATAGGACGGTGCTATCAAATTTGGCTAGTAATCCTTTGCTTACATAGTAGATATAATAATAACGAAGGAAGAACGGAGGACTGAAAACGAAGTGAGAAAGAGCGTACACGGGATTGTCAACCAGACAAAAATATACTAGGATAAAGATATACTACGGAAACGTGAGTCCGAGTCGGCAGGAGCTAGGAATGAGCTAGGAGTTGGATATTTGTATTATACTTCGAGACTCGAGAGGTCGATATGACCTCTAAATAGAATGGAAAGACAGGAGCGAACGAATCACGTCTCTGAACGATTCTCGATGGTTAAAGTGAGAGGACAAGAAGGCTGATAATCCGGACACCCTCCAATCCAATGATGTAGCATTGCCGTTCTCGCTGAAGCTAAGAGTGAAGACAGAACGCATGAGACAGAAGCTGAGCATCATTCATCTCATCCAATAGGATCGAGCTTACCAGCATTCCTTGTCAAGACATTTCCAGACACACTCGTCACCGCCATCTCGCAAGCCTTAGCTACATCCGGAGATCCCTTAGCCCCTACGGATTGGAGAATCTCAATTCCACCTGCACTGATAATTTCCTTCCGAATAACCGCTCCACCAACATCACCCAGCAAACTAAGAGCCAATGCAAGCTCGACCTGAGCTTCGTCATACTCACTAGATCTAGAGTGACTTGACATGTGGCTATCCATCCCACTGGGGGCATTCTCATTGGCATTAGCACCTGCAGTCCTCAGCGCAGCCAACAATGAATCAATCACCCCAGCCTCCAACAACGCAACCCTCGTCCCATTTCCCCATTCCGCGCAACTGAATCTCTGTATCGCGAATCCCAAAGACGCTAGAGGATAAAGACAATCCTGCGAAAGAACGGTAGGTAACCGAGCGAGACCATGAGCCACACCGGCTTCTAATAGTCTTTTAGCCATATCGGTGCAAGCGGGACGCATCATACATCCGACAGAACGAGTCGTCCAATTGAGGATGTCGGGGTTGCGGGAATAACGGAGAATAAAGGAGAGGAGGGGGATGGCGCCTGATGTGGCGAGGATTCGGGCGAGACGGATGGAGCGTGAGAGACGGGCGATGGCGTAGAGGCTTGAGCAGATCTCGTCTGGGGGTATGGGGGCCGTATCCGATACGGATTGGGACTGGGTTGTATGAGAACGAAGGCATCGAATTAAATAAGGAACAATATCAAGTGACTCCATTTGATCAGCGATGGCATCGGATTGAATGAGTGTACCGAGGCAGTACATGGCCATAGCTGGTAGGAGCCCGTCTACAGCGAGGTCTTTGATCACTTGGACAATGTCGAGTTTGATGAGGTTTGTGGCCACGTCGACGTTTCGACAGATTCGGTTTAGGCACCAGAGAGATAGAATGATGACTTCGTCTGAGTTTCGTAGGGAACATAGGCCTATGAGAGTTGTGGCTGTTTGGGTACGGCATATAAGGTTTGCGCTAATGGAGTCGTGGCTGGTGGAGATAAAATAAATACATATATGTATGCATTAGATCAGGAGGAAAGAAAAGAAAAGAAAAGGGAAATTGCATGATCAGCAACTTACGAAAGAACGCCCAAAGTTAACAATACTACTTCCAATCCCCGATGACTCTTGTCCGCTGCGCGTCGTTTCAGGAGAGTAATAAGTAGGGGTACCACTCCAGCGGTGATGAGTTTATGAGCATTTTGATCAGCCTCTATCGCGGTGTGATAGATCTTGGCCATGTACAAGTCGATGAGGGGATCGGACTTTCCGAGTCTTCCGGGCCCGTGGCTCATTTCGGATTGAAGGCCACCTACGAGGGTGAGGACGCTGCTTTCTGTACCGGCTAGATATAGACAACAGAAAAGGAATCAGCTGAATATGATAGGCGTTAATAAATCCTTGAAGACTTACTACTGCTACCAGACGATCTTGAGCTGCCCGTAGAGCCACTTCGAATAGAGACGGTTTCATTGCATGAGGAAGCAGCACTTCGTGCAGAAGCACGATCAGTTGACATGGTGAGTACCGTCCGTCTGCGTGAAGGAGGTCGTCGTTGACGTGCTTCCCAATTCCGGATGTTTTGGCTATTAGAAATGATAGAAGGGGTGTGTGAACGCGAAGAAGGGGTGGGACTGGGTAAGGCTTGACGTAGGAAGTCATATCTACCCAGAATGGGTGAGTCTTCTTCGTATTCATCTTCCTGATCCCCGTGGCCAGAAGATCTCCCTGGAGGAGGGTTTCCGATAATAGGCACATGCACATGTGCATGTGATGGCTCTACGACATTTTGAGAATAGTCTTATGAGGAAAGAATGTATTATTATATGCATAAAAGTACGTACCTCCTCGTCCAGCTGGTCTGATGGTGGCCGCAGGCGCTGAAACAGGCGTTAAAGGCGTTTCGGGGATAGGAGAGAATAAATCATGGACGGAGGGTGATGGTGTGGATAAGACGGACGATGCTGAGCTGTAGGGAGGTGAATAGGGCTCGGTACCGCTTCCAGCTGTTGTGTATCTCCCTGACAAGGTGGAATTCCGAGGAGGGAATTGGGCTGAAGAGCTAGTAGGGGGTGCGCTCTGTACGGGGATAGGAAGGGGTCTGGGTCTGGGCATTCTTGGGCCATTTGGAGATTCGACGTAAGCTGGTGGCGAGGTTATCGTTGTTTCTGACCATCTTGAAGGGAGTGTTGGTCCTAATCCATATGTGTTGGTGAGTCGTGTAGTCATTCTACGTTGGTTGCCTGTGTTGAAGAGTCAGTAAAGTACGTCTGGAGATAGAGGTAAATAGATATAGCCTGACCTCGAGGTCTATACGCCGCTTGATTTGGATCTTGCCACATACGCATAATGATGTCAAAGGTAGGTCGAGTCCGAGGTTCTCTATGCCAGGATTCCTCCATTATACTCCAAATTTGATCTGTTAGCCCTGGGGCTGACTCTGGACGATCAGGTCGGCTGTCTTGATAACACACGAGTTGGTGAATGTATTTGAAAGACAGTGAGCCCCAAGGAAGTTTGGAGGAGAATATCTGTATAATATGCCTCTGAGCACAAATTCCCAGCTAACGGAGAAAGTACGGCCGGACCGACCTCGTATGCGGACATAGCAAAAGCGTAGACATCCGATGGGCGCGATACGATCTGACATGGCCAGACAGAAAGAGAGTGGGTAAGGGGAAGTTTAGACACTCATATCAATGACACCTACTCCAGTCCATGCTTCCGGACTAAAATAGCGATGGCTGTCGTTATTTCTGCTTGACTGTATCCTAGCCATGTCATAGTCAACTATACATGCGTGTAGATCGTCAGTGATCATTATGTTGTTGGGTTGGAGGCCTCCGTGGATAAAATCGCGCTTGATAAAGACCAATAAGGGTCAACCATCTTGATGACTTTCGCATTTGGGCTTCATCGCTCACCGAGTGAAGGTATTGCATCCCAATGGCAGTTTCAAATGTCTTCAGGGAAATGAGCGTCTAGGTCGAGATGGCGAGCAACTGGTCACGTACCAATCGCTTTCTATCCATGTCTGGATGCCTTGCCAAGAACTGCGTAACGTTTCCATTTGAGTAGTACGGGAGAACGATGAAGGAAGGCGAGCAAGCAAAATCAGATATTCCATAGATTTGGCCGACGTTCTGATGAGTAGGACCATTCCAGAATTGAGCCCGCTCTGAAAATGTCTGAATGAGACGTGAGTTCCTCGTACAAGACGAAAGAAAGTCGTACTACGTACCTCATCCTGTGCCTCCTCTGATAAAAACTTCACTGCCACGACTCTGCCCTTCCAATTTGTTCGAATAATGTTCTTCGACCTGCTTCCACCCAATAAGGAAGCTCGCGTTCGAGCATCGTGAAGACCGAGCTCTCTAGCTGTAATGATCCAACTGTTGTCCATTTCATGGAATCGGTGAGCGGATTCGGAAAAGGAAGTGGAGGTAAGGATGATGTCTACATGGGTGACCTCTTTGCTGTCAGGGACTAACGACTTCGGACGTTTTAGCCCACGCTAGGACTTACGCTAAGTTGCCCGTTTGTGAATACATTTTGGGTTCTGGAATGCCTGGGATTAAGTTTGGAACGGAACCTAAGCCTGAAAAGGACTCGGAAGCGGTCTGGTCTCCAGGGAAAGAGAATTGCGGTTGCAGTTGAATAACTTCCTCTATCAGTATCATGATGGTCAGGAACCTTCAGCGCATTTAGCATCACTTGGACATGATGCTAAGGGAAGATGTGTTCAAAAGTGGAAGGTTCCGGCTGCAAAGGCTCGTGGTAAGATGTTTGTCAACCAACCGTCCAATCACCGTCGCTGAAAAACAACTTAACCTTCGCTCATTCCTTGAAGAGGCTCAGCTAGGGCTTCTATACTTGAAACCTAAACCTTCCTCGATATTAGTCATTCCACCCCCCAACCATAGAAAGGTTCGGTTATATAACATCATGATCCTCACCTTTTTGGTTCTTGCTTCAGCGTCCAAGCCTCCAGCCTGACAGGATGTCCATGCACTCTCCTCAAGCCAGATCCTTCAACAGCGAGGGTCTCAGCGACATTTCCGTTGGCATGACGCCCACTCATCCCTATGGATCGGTGAAATCTCCGGTGTACTCTGAGCGAGAAAGGCATGTCATTTACGAACATGCGCCTCTTCCTGCTCTGAACCGGTCAACCGAGGGTACGGGTGCGGATATGGGTGCGGGTACACAGAGTCGAAAACCGAGCTCAGTCCCGACCTTTTACCTATCTCTGAGTGGGATGCTGGGGTTCAAGCAGAGGTATAGCCTGCTGCTATGTACGTCTATCCCTCAAGTTCCTTGCATTGAGATATACAACTTACTATGAGACGTCTCAGTCATTGTGTTCGGAGGTACACTACTTGGATTTTGCTTAGCCCGGGCGTTCATGATGAACACGAGGATCATGAGAGCGCAGACAACTCCAGGTCAGTTACGTAACTATTTCTTGGAGAATTTTAGAAGATTTCAACGTGTTCTTTCCTCAGGTGATTTTCGCTGGTTTGATCAAAAAAAGTACAAGATACCCTACTTCTGGCACATCTACACGACAATTAGTGAGTCAAGTCTCCTAAGAGTGTAGTTAAGCTTCTGACTCTGCGTTTTAGTAGGAGGATTTATCGTTGGGGCTCAGTTTCTTCCTGTAATCCGTCGGGTGCGTATACTTATATACTCTCCTCTTTAGTTCAAGCCCAAGCCTGACCTCTACCATGAAATAGCGATTCATGTTACTGCATCGAACCAATGGTAAGCGGCCATCGGTATTCTTTTCTGCTCGCAATCAACTAATGGTCGACGTCCTACAGGATACCTCTCAATACTCCTACTAATCCCCGGAAACATCGCAGGCTCCGTCGTCGCTCGACGGTCCTTTGGAGGAGAAATAAACCAGCAGATAGCTTATTATCTCCTGGGAATTATGATCACCTTTTCTATGTTAATGGGATACGCCAATGTCAAGAAGGATACCAGACGACATAGGAGGTGGATGCTGAGTAAGTCACATTGTATCGCGTCGTTTCAACTTAATCTGGTGTCGGGTGTTTCGACTCTACTCAAATACACCTATTTGTATCCATCTTTGATCGGCATTAACAATTAACGATTCACACTGACAGGGGGAGTAGTTTACTTCGCAATCCCAATTCTTCCACGGCCAATGATACTCATTGCCCGGGCGATCATTACGAAAATTGGGACGTACTGGTCGGTGAGTACTTCTATTCCTGTTCATACCTTATCCTCACAAGTTCTCGGTGCCACATATTCGGGAATATCCTTTCTAGGTTTGGCGATGTGACGAAGTATTCTACGTCCTCCAAAGCACGGAAGCTTTATCCCAGTTATTTCCTCAGTGTGTCGCCAACGGTGCCGGTGCTGATCCATCAAACAACCCACTGAGCGTCGCCGTACACGCCTCAAACCACGAAGGTGATTTGGGGAAGAGTTCCGCGGTTAGAGTGGTGCATGGGATGTGTCTTTGGATTAGTATGCTGATATCCGTACTTGGTGTGGAGATTTATGTGAGTATCGACTCTCAACTTGCTTTCGTTCGGAGATGGAGAATCCGTTTTGTTTTTTCTTTCTTTGCTTGCACGCTCACGCGCTCGATTCTTTGACGACTTAGCTGCGAAAAACGGAAACAGCGAATTATTATCGTCACGGAGGAGTCCTGGAGCCTCGGGAGCTGGAGCCGGAAAAGGAGTTTATTCCTTATGAAAGGTTTTGAAGTTGAGCCCTATCGTTTGGTAAAAATTCTCGTAGTCGCGAGTATTCAAGGTCGAGCGGAATCTTGGGTATCGTAGTGTTGATGCGCTGCTAAGGGCAGGAATCCCGGTGATCTTAGTGGTGTAGTAAGTATAGCCCAGGACTATGAGAGGAACTTTCTATGTTACAATTTTGTCTTTAATCTAGCGCTTTCAGGACTCCATGCATTCATGGCTGTCAGTGGAGGTATGTATTACTCTTCGATAAGGCAGTGTCTATCCCCATTCGAGGTTTCATGGCACATGTACATACTATCTAATCACCTTGCTCATCGGCGTTCAAACAAAACTAGAAGTCAATGCTTTTTGACCTCACGGAGGTACGAATTGTCCCAGGTCTTCTACCGCCATTTCCTTCCGAGTCTTCTCCAACATCATGTGAAATATGAGTGGGTATCGCACTTCGCCATAGCGCAGTGCATTACGTACAAACGCAACAGATATCCGGAATTGCTGAACCAGGATTAGCTGCTATGTGCGTCAGGGCATTCTCAGGAAGTCAGATTGAAGAAAAGCCTAGTGGAGTCTAGATTTCGCCGTTAGGCTTTTAGCCGCTGCGCTTTCCAATCGCGTCCTCCGCATTTCCAGCAAATTGCAAAACGATAGCCTGCCGCCCCATACTTTGTGTGTACAGAAGCGGAGCTCGAAATCTGCGTGGTGACTATTCATTGGAGCAGAAATAAGTATGTAGTACTCAGCACAACACTACCATTGACGACCAGCAACGATGCACGGTAACTGTCGACATATCCCTCTCGCTCTGAAGCAACTGGCACTGAGTACTGAGCTTCCGCAACGAGTATACTACTACCGAAATACGCAGGGTGACTACTGTGAGCGAGCGGACCCAGAGAAGGCTGAAGCAAAACTACAGAGAAAAAGGTTCAATGGTCAACGAACCTGGAAGGAACGGTTGACCACGATTGATGAATAGGTTAGAGAGAGGGAAACGACAAAGCTAGTCAACCTGAGACATGGACCCACAGCATATTTATAGAGGTGGATAGGGTGGAGCAGGTTGCTGCCTTATGTTGAGGAAGTCACCACGCGGAGGAGGAGGAGGAGTCTATTACCCGGGCTGGTGATACGCCGGGTCCGGGAAGCGTCCCGATGTAACTTAGGTCTAAGTACATCATTGTTCCCGGGATGATAGGACTCAAGAAATTTTGAGTTCCGCCTATGAACACACAAAGTGTGGGGCGGCGTATCGTTTTGCAACTTGCTGTCATTAAATACCACCGAAGTGATTCTCTGCAGTGACTAGGAGCAAGGACGTGGTACGGTAGTATTTCAACTCCAATATTCAAGAGACGTTTAAATGCACATCATGAGCCGGGTGGAATCCTGAAATACTAGTAGATTGGTAGTTACGAGCCGGAAGACGCATAGAGTAGGGATGGAGTGAGGAAGAATGTGACTTTGCGTTCTTTCGCCTCCCTCACGTGGACTCGGATTACGTATACCCCCAAACAAGAAATTTGCGTGTCTTGCTTGTCGGCAGCCTCAACTCATAACGAACTGGTTCAGCTTCTGGTCCTTCGTATCTAGGGCTCCTGGCGGATCGGATGGCATCCGACAATCCGAGCGATAACCACTCGGATTCGGATGGCGGATGGCCTCTCTGAGAGCTCAATATCCGACGGATACCATCCGACCAATCCGAGGATTATCTGCGGATGGATTAATGGCGTGGGAAGGTGTTGTCCAACGGCTGTTGTTACCTTATTTAGGTCAGTCCCCAAGGTACTATACATGTCATTCTTGATTTTTGTATCTCCGAAAGCAACATGTGCTTTAGAACAACAGGATATGGTCCAAATACGGACACCAACAATGGTCTAGTTGGCGTGAGAACCTCTATTGTTTGCACGCCAAAAGACTCTGTATTTGAGAAATCCAGTAATTACTGTAAGTACAGTACATCGAAGCATAGTAATAGACAAAATTACATTAAAAGGATCAAAAAAAAATGTAGAAAAAGACTCAGTATTGCGACACAGCATGGGTGGCTACCATCCGCGGATTAATCCGGCGGATTGTCGGATGCTATCCGCAGATGCGGATTAGGATGTTTGACTCGCCAAATCCGAGCGGATGCATCCGCATCCGAGTCAAATCCGATCCGCCAGGAGCCCTATTCGTATCGACACTGACACATCGGTTGGTCAGGGCCGATTATGTAAAAATTGGAGTTTAAAATCTATTATTTTCATGCTTATAGCTCGTATAGCCCTGCCCTAACGCTAGTTTTATTCTTAATAGCGTAGAGTTGATAGTGGGTTGGAATCCGAGTTGAAAAAAGCCCGGATCTAGGGTAAAACCTGTCGCTGTAGTGTGGTCCTGTAGTAGCCGCGTCGATTTGCCGGTTAGCCGGCTATTGGTAATAGGTTCGTTTGACCTTCTCAGTTTACGATCTCCAAGAGACTAGGCTTGAGGTTGTTGAGATGGAGCAGCATGTATATAAGGTCCTTGGTTGTATGGATAAGGGTAGTAAGGGATAGAGAGGATAGAGAGGATAGAAATGTGTACCCGTGAGAGGAGCTGGTGGCATGGGAATTGCAGCTACAGGTGCTGGCATCATTGACTGGGATGATGGAGCTTTAGAGAGGGATGCACGCAGGTGCTGAATTGTCTCCTCATTACCACGAGAAGGGGGCACATTATGAAGGAGGCAGACTTGGCACAACTGACCACAGTCAAGTTCAAGTACTTCTACATCATTCAAATCAATAGTCGAGGCATCAAATGGCTCCTGCAAGGGAATATCTTTCTGAGATGAGCATGGAGCAGCCACACAAGAAGAGCTGTCAAAATGACAATTATCATGGAACAGTGAAATGAAGAAAGATGCAAACCTCAGAGCAGGAGCCTGCAATGCATCAGCTTTTGCTAATTTGCCTGATCATTCCCCACCTAAAAAGGCATCAGTATGAGTCCTCTTTTTGCCGGTTTTGGTATGAAGAGAGCCCATATTCACCTGGGTCTCAGTGAACTGTGTTCCTTGATGGGAAGCAATTTTTTTGAGTGGGTGGAAGTGCTGCAGAAGTCGAAGGCCCTAATGAGGCACTGAGTTCTTCAAGAGCAGCCAAAAAATTGCTAAAAGAATCAAACAGTGTCGCAGTCATCGAGCTGGAGGCAAGTGATAAACACATTCAATTTGAGCTGTAGCTCCCTTGTGCCATCCACTGAACCCGATGGCCAATGCTCAGTTCCTGGTTCTATGTTTGATATATCTGTGAGTGTTTCACTGGCAATGGATGGCGAGGAACACTGTGGGGGTCACATAGATTGATTTTTAGACTACCATAGATTGATATGCTATATCAACCTACAGTTGAAGACAACCTATTGGATAGGATAAAATGTAACCAATGAAGTATTCTACCATAGACTGAAAAACAATCTAATATATAACCAAAGAATCCTGAATTCCTTTATGAAATAATCAGCCAACAAATCATCCTGTGGCAGGATGATTTTAAGTCTGTCCTAAGAACACTGTACACAAGTAGCTAATCATCTGGATCTATGTATGAAGTCTGTCTGAGAGTCCTGCTTCGGTCCAACAATACCCATCCAGACTTGTTGTGATTCTTGACTCTACCCATGAGACACTAGATGCTCTCAATCCTACTGATAGACCACATTTCCTTCCCAACTCAAAAGCGGTGTCCCAAATGACTTGAAAAATCTTCTCCTTGTATGCAGACCCCGCTTGTGAAAGCTGTGCATATGCCTTGTCATAGACACCATTGTGGTCAAGAATCCCAGTGTTAACAAGGATGGAAAAGATGGGATGAGAGGAAGATGGTTCTGGTTTTGGTAGGGGGGAGGTTCTATGGTGACCCAATTGACTGCAACGGGTTGGACAGGTGCATTTGGTGCCTCCAAATCAATAGCCTTGCATTTTGCCTGATATTCTTCCAGTAAACCACAAACTTCTTCCAGAGTTCATCCCAGTAGTCCATCCTAACTCCATACCACCAATTTGTAGCATCCCCTGTGACCAGTTTCTCAAAGCTTTTTGCCTTCCATGACAAGGACTTCTTCTTGGAGTGCACATCAAAAGTTTTTAGCAATGGGGATGTGTCACCAGAGCCATCAAAAGGTTGGGGGTCCATATACGTGTCAGAAGAAAAAATAGCAGAGGAGCTGGAAAAAAAGCTGTTTGCACCACAGAAGCCAGAGAGTTGAGTCTGAAAGGTGAGCAGATCAAATTGCACTCTCGTCACCAGAATGGAGTAGGCTGAGGACTGGCTATCGCTGTGCCAGAGCCCAACACAGTGGATTGAAGTGAAGAGCTAGCTACGTGTACCCACACTCTTTGAGTGTGAGGATTGAGGGTTTCTCAGTGCTGTAGGGTCATAAGTGGGTAGATACATTTCTCTGCTATGTACAAAGGCTTCTGGTTGTACCCTTTGGTGTTTCTGGAACCTTCTCCTTGCAAACTTGTGTCTCTTGGGCCCTTTTGGTGTTTGCCTGGGTTGGACTGCTACATGTCCACTTTGGACATACTTCCAGCTGCATGTTTTCACATGACTCTGCAGTGAGCTGGCCCTTGGCAAAGGCTGTAAGAATTCTCAAATGGAGAAGCTCACTCAATGTCTGAGACTCTCACGATGAAGGACATATAGTAAAACAGGTGAGTATCCCTTAGTAAAGGATTCTCATGGTGGCAGATGTAGCCATACTCCCTGGAAATTAAAGTCTCCTTTGGGGGTTTGCAGGGTCCAACATCATGCTCTGTGTCCATGATGACAGTAAATAGAGAGGAAGGCCCTCCCTTAGCAAAGGAGGTTAGCATTGACAAATGGTCAGGCCCTCTAATCAGTCTGAAATGAATATAAACTAGTTCTGCAGGGTCTCCCTTAGCAAGGAGATTAAATTGGCAAATGGTTGTCTCTGTTGAGCAGTCTGTGATAACTGTAAACTAGCCTTTAGGGTCTCCCTTAGCAAAGGAGATTAAATCATCAGGAAATATGCTTTTTGATAATGTATTGAAAAGTTACAGATATTTTTGATAGTGCAAGCAGCACTGTAACTTTCCAAAAATTTCTACAAATTATCAAGGGCCTCTTCAAACTTCCAGTAGATTATTGTTCATTTACATTGCTATCCTACATTTATGTATGTGTGGTGATTGCAGTATGGGTTGACAAAGAAAGTGGTACAATCATCCATCACAGTCTCATGTGTCTATGATGCAGGCACTGGTCCACCCCACTTCAGTAAAAGATGTACACTCCACTGAATCGTGGAAGTGGGAATGATTGATGCTGCACATGAACCATCAGCCTTCATCTGAGGCTTTACCTGGTATGAACTGGAATGCGGATCTGGATTGCGGCCAAATTTCGTAAACCATTCCACGAATGCCAAGTGTTTGTGTGGGTAGACATTTATGGGGAGAACAGTAGCAAGGTTTTTCTCAGAGATTGAGAAGATTACTCATATTCAAGCAACTTGCATGTCTATCATAAGAATTAGCATCAGAACAATGAAGAGAACTGGCAATTCACCTCTTACGAAGTTGTCGTCACCATCAGAAGTCCTCACTTTGACTAACACAGTGTCAAACTGGAAACCATGCGTAACCTGACCATCAGTGCCATATCAATGAGGATGCACTGCCACAATGTCCAGGGTCTCATTACCATACAAGTCTTTGTTGAAAAACTTGATAGAGTGCCAAACTGGCACTGATGAAAATGGTAGAACAGTCACTTGTGCATATTCCTCAACCTGGATTGGTGTATAATCAGGTTGGTGGAATTGAACAATAAAACAGGCCAATGCATCATGACCTCGATTGCCAACAGCATCCTCAAGTTTGAATAAAACAACTGAATTGACACTGGGATGCTTGGTGTACCTCTGCTGGTACTCACATCTCATATCTGACAATGTCCATTGAGCACCAGGAAAGTTGAAGCATACACCAGATACCTGCACCAGTGGATCAACAGGGATAACAGGTGCAGGTGCCATATCTTGCATGCATCTCCAATTGATATATGTCATATGATAGGCAACCTTCTCTTGGTGTTCCAGCCAGACGGTCATCTGCGCATACTTGTCTTTGTGGTTAGTTGACCAGTAGGTGTCTTTGGCAAAGTCAATTTGAAGGCGTTCCGTGGTCTCGGTGTTGTAGTTGTCAGTTGTTCCATAGAGTTGTATGGAGGGAGAGTAGTGGATGAGGAAGTGGAGTTTAGGGAAATTGAAATGCTGTCTAGCACACAAGTTGATGAAGATTTGCTTGTGATTGTGGAAGGTGGCCAATGCCTCATCAAGAGCCCCCAAAGTTTCAGTAGAATGAATAGGGAATGAGGCAATATATAAGAAGTCGAGAAGGGCCTGAGTTGCAGTAAGAAGCTCATGAGACTGGTGTACAGACAATGATGGTGTATCAATAACAGTGCCCAGAAGAAATGAGCATATTTGACATGAGATAATGTTGTTATGCCCTTTTGAAAATGACGCATGCCATGACTAGGAGGGAGTCAGCAAACTTGTGCATCAATCTCTTGAGCACCACAAATGTGCAATAACCACTTGATAAGGTGCTTCATTACCCCTTGGTAGAGCTGATGGAGGAGGTTGGGGGTAACAGAACAGAAGATATGTGTATAGGGTAAATTTTCCCAAAAGGGATGCTGGACAAGTTTGATGTTGGCATTGAGGCAGTTCTCAGCCCAGGTATCTGTCCCAATAGTATGTGCAGCACTGACAGCCTCTTCCATGCTTCAGAAACCTGCCTCAAAAGGATAGTCCCCAAGCTCATCCTTCTCTGCAGGACACATAGCACAGTCCCCATAGAAAACAGTGGTGACAAGCACTTGCTCTGGATAGTCACCCACATAGGCAGCAAGTATGGGATGGTACTGCTGAACCATCCTGTCTCCACTTTGCATCTCAATCCCATCAGCTCCTGCTGTCTTGAGAGGTTCCAAGACATCTTTCATGCAGGTGTGAAAGAGGTTCGTCACTGCCTGACAACAAGCTGCTTTGTTGGTAATATGCTCAAGTCGTGAAGTTGGAAGGTACACCAAGAGTACCTGGCCTTGCTGAGAGGGCTTTCAGCGAATCTCTTTTGGAAGGTTACTGATGGTCAGATTTATTTCAAAAATAAGGTAACTTGTGTCTTGTCACTAGAAATAATAACTGGGACTAGAGTAGCTCCTGGTTTGTCCTCCTCAATGGCTTTCTAGAACACACAATAAGTTAGCATAGTACTGTATATAGACAAGCAGTGACTGACCTGCATAGCCCACCACCACTTGCCTGTATGAAAGTCATGAAACAGACAAATGGTATGGTCTGCATCAGCATAATGGCATTTGGGGGTAAAGCACATGTATTGACAGCAGTCTGGGTTCCTGTAGAGAGCATGAATACATTTCAAGATGTCCTGCTTGTAAAGATTGAGAACCTCACCTGCAATAACCACCTCTTCTTGGGTAAATGATGGCCAGCGTTTGGGCATAGAATCAATGAGGCAGTTGAGCTCCTTGCTGTTCTGGTAGGAAAGACCAAGAGCCTCATAAACCTGCATAGCATAGTAAACAATATGTTAGCACTAAGTTACGTACCCCTTTAATACTGTTGACCCAGTCCCTCTCATCCTTGCCCAGCACACCATCTCCCAATCCATGTGGGAAATAAAGGGAGCCCATCAATTTGTATCACTACCATCAATACTGGTTTTATATTTGCTGAAGCCATTGGTAGAGTCATAGGATGAAATGTTAGAGTTTGTAACAGGAGTACCAGCTTGGCCACTGAATTTGACAGCATGTACACCATCACAGTGGGCTGCAACATTGTGAAGAGGGACATTGGCTGGTTGTTGAGGTGGGGTGGACATGTTGTCATCATTGTCCATGGGCTCTGCAGCTGGTGCAGGATTTGGTTGGGGCAGCTCCCAAGTCAACTCTAGAACAACTCCCTTATCTTCTTCATCTGTATTGTCACTGGCAGCAACACTTTCCCCAGTACCCAATCCAACATCTCCTTTGTTGCTGGCTCCTTCAAAACCCAGAAAATCCTCTACTCTGTAGTCTTGCCCAAAAAAGTCTCCAACAAAAAGGTTCAGCTCATCATGCTCATCCTTGTCGTCATCCAAAGCATGTATGGAGGGAGCACCTGAGTTGAGAGGATGTGCCAAAACCTTTGGGCAGTGAATCTTGCAAGGCTTGTGAGGTCAGTGTGGGCCAGAACTATTCTGATGGAGTTGCTCCATTTCTGCATTTGCAGCTTTCATGCATGCTGGTATGGTCGTCTTGATCCAGTGCTAGTTGAGATCATTAATCCTTTTGAAAATAAAGGAGCAACCTGAGCAGATGAGATCATCTATTGAGGTAAGGTATGTAGTGGTGGATAGGTGATGTATTTTTTTGAGGGAAATGGTTTTGGCAGTAAGTTGTTTAGCAAACTCCAGTCCTGATTGATCCTGCAATAGGGTACATGCTTAGCTGCATCATCAAAAATTTGAAAGTATTTGCGAACCTATCCTTTCCACCTTTCTTCCATGCCCAAAGATCCCCCTGCAAAATCCTCTGCCAAAACTGGCAAACTGTACTTGTCTTACCACTTGTAAAACTAGTAAAGTTCAAAAAGAGGCTGAGGAGGAACAAGATGCAGAAGATGGCAATGGAGATGGAGACATTGACATGGAGGAGGAAGACTGTGACCTTGACAGAGATGTGGGACATCATCTTGATGATGAGATTTGTGTATCACTGATCATATTTGAAGGGTACTTGCTAACATCTTGATGTGCCAGCTCCTGTGATAGTGTCAAGGTGCAAGGGCAACAGCTACAAATGTGTCATTTGTCTGTCACTACATATCTATTGTCCCTGTGCCTTGTGCTTACTCATCAATTTCAGTGCCAGTCTTGGACAGCATCTTTGATGACGACAATGAGGTTGAAATTGTTCCTTCCCATAAATCTCACTCCTCCTCTGGACAGGTCATTCTATCAGACATTGACAGGCCTCTCACCAGCATTGGAGGCTTCACTGAGCCTTCTTCTGCAGATGAAGAAGATGACAAAGAAAAAGAGGAATCATCAGACAATGATGACACTGGTGACCTTGAAGAGGACCAGGCCCCATGAAAGGTATGTCTCTGCACCCTTCTAGTATATGAACATCTGGCTATCAGTGGCAAGGCTGCAAAGAAAATGAGAGACAAAGTACATGTTTCCATTTTCACTGAAATAGTACTGACTTTTATCATAGCTCTTTCAACATCCAAGGCTGCAGCCAGCAAGGCGAAGTTGATTCCTGCTCCTAACTCTGATGATGATTCCTCTGAAGACAAAATTGAGTGGGACAAGGAGTCTGACATCATTCTGGAGCCACACAACGACTCAACTTACAGTCACATATCCATGCTGTCATCAACCTGGGATGCATTCTTGGTGTCCTCAAACTTGTTTTGGATGCCAAAAGATGCCCTGTGTCTAGAAATCTCAAGGTCATCACTCTTAAAGCTCTCATTGATGCTGCCAAACAACTTGGATATGATGCACAAGGAGATATTGCAGACTGGTTGGAGTGAGCCAAGCCACTGGTCAAATATGTATGTCTTTTTCTCTTTTCAAATGTGTTCACTATGGTAACTAGACAGCCACAAGGATTTCACTTGAGTGCAAGATACTCCGACCTCCACTGTCCTTACAGCACTTGGTCTTGACAGTTTTCCTGAAGGTATTACACTGGCTGCTGAGCTTGTCCAGGACAGCAATTACATCTACTCGAAGAATGGGGTAGGTGGTCATTGTTTTCTGCTGTCTTTCACACTCACTGACCAGATATGTTGTCCCAGTCTGCGACTTTGACTACCAGAGTCCATTCATGCATCCAGTCATCCACAAGTACATCAGTGAGATGTTTTTCAGCAATAACAAATTTGCTCAGCTGCTTGACACATATCGAAACCAGCTTTTCATGTTGTCACTCCCAGACCACACCACTGCCAGGTATGAGCTGGAGGTACTGAAAGCAATGGTTGCTACTGCAGCTTGCACTGTAAGCATTGTTCTTTCTTTTCTGTACCTTTTCATTCACTCACATACAGATCCATGCCATTCTCCTTGACCATTCACTTAGCACAATAGCCAAGTTTCCCCCAGTTGGGCTTCAGTGCCAATGGTTTGGATACATTGAGCTTGTTGAGGAGATGGAGGCATCAAACAAGAACTGTGCTCACAAAAATTATGCATGATAGGCTTTGTGAGTGATCTTCATTTGCTTTACATCTTTACTAACACAGTCTTACTAGTCATTCTGTTGCACCTGCAACTCACAGCCTATCTGGAGCCCAAAATTTTTCATCAGGTCAATTGGGATGCTTTTGCAGAACCTTTGAAAGATGAGACTGTCATTGTGACTGCTGAGACTACTGGGGTGGCAGCAGCAGATACCACTGCTGCTGGTGATGCAGCTGTTCTTGGTGCAGCTAAGGAAGTACTGTCTCAGGCTGCCAAGTAATGTATCTTTCATTTTAGCTATTATTATTGTCTATTCTCCATACTCTATCTCAATATCTATTCTCCCCACTCTATCTATACATTCCTTATGTACTCTAACTGTCTTATTTATGATATGTGATCTATTATGGATTGTGTCCATTGTTCATGATCTGAAACATAAATGGGAAGTAACAGTTGAAAGGCAGGTATAAATTATCTAAATAGTATCAGTAGTGTACCAGAAGTTTCAGGAAATCAACAGTTTTCAAAAGGATCCATCAGAGAAATACAGGAAATGTGTCAAAATTCAGGAAATTTCCGACTTTTTCGAGATTTTCTCAATAATAATCAGTGTATTACCAGTGGGTAGATTTCCTGATGATCAGCAACTGGTCGTCCTTTCTAGCAGTCCCTAATGACTAGAAACTTGTGGGGATGCTCCCTGGGGACCCAACGAGGAGGATATGGAAAGCCTGCAAAATGGCAGACCCAATGTCTTTCTGGCTGGAGCCTGGAGGATCTTACTCTGGTGCCTTGCCCAGGGTATTAGACTTCAAGTATCAACCTTAGTCCTGGAGTCCCAGCTTGGTTCAACTTTGGGTTCACAGTGCCCAGGCACACCCCACGTCTGATGCAAAGACATTAAACTACAAGGCGGAGAGTCCATTTAATTGGTTCAAAGCTAATCTTTTTCATGCTCTACTGTCTGGTCCAAGATGACTTCTAATACCATATGGAAGGTGAGCTTTCTAGGAACTCGTGCATATATACTTTGTCCTACTTATCTATCCTATTCCTTCTGTTTTGCTTATAAGCAAGGTATCAATTATTATACCACTAGTTGGTTTACTAGGGTTTTCCTCTGATTTCTCCAATTATGGTGCAATTCTCAACCAGTGATTGTTTAAGCACTAGAGTCTGGGTTGTATAGCCAATGTGTTCCTTGCCTGTGAATAGGGACTTCACTTTCCCTTGAGTTGTGTTATAATAGGAATTTGTTACAAAGTCTTTATAGACCTTTGTATAGTATATGTGCTACTATAACTGAAGCACTGTACACATCAACCATAGGACTTAGAATAAGCACACCCTATTCATAAGTATTTAGCTTTATTGTACTGGTGTGTACACTTAGTCCACTAGCGCTTTAACTAGCAGTTCAGGACTCTAGTCCTTTCAATTAACATTTCTATACACAAATTTTGTATGGTGTGTCAGCAGATCCATACAAGTTTCCAAGAGCTCAAATGAAGCACCAGGAAGGGAATGGGAAGCTCTGGTGCAAATTGGTTAGCACCCCTGAGACAGACTCAAGATATGCACAAACCCAACTCACCTCAAACATACAAGCAAATGAAGATAAGGGATACATTGGAGTTAAAACTGCAAGCTGATAAAAGCCACAGTAACCAGCCTCAGGAAGCAAGGACAGGAGACTCAGCTCAAATGGATTAAAGGTCACAACAGCCACATATGGAATGAGGAAGCAGATAGACTTGCCAATGAAGGCACAGAAAAAGAAGAAGACAAAATATATATCAGAAATGCTAACAAGCTAATGCTCACTGGGGCAAAACTAAGTAAAATGACCCAAGTGTTAACCTATCAAGCCATATGAGAAGGAAAAGTAAGGAAAGAAAGAAAGAAAAATGGACCTAGAAGAAGAACAGTCCAGAACATTGCAAAAGTGCAGTCTCAAGTCAAGGAGGCTTTCTGTGATCCCAAAAGTGGAAGTGATCTGGAAAGCAATGCGGCATAAAGACCTAGCAAGGAAAGCAAGGAACTTCCTCTGGATGATGACGCATGATGCTGGAAACTCACCTTATAAGGCGAGAACACTCATGAGTCACACAAAAGAACAGGCACACATTGTATAGATGTAAGAGGGTGAGGGATCGTATGATACACTTAGATGATGGAAGGAAAGAGGAAGGAAGAACCAAGACAGAGATCGGTAATAAGTAGTCTTTGGTAAATATGTACTTTATGTACTAAAAACATAAAAACCTTTATACAATCTTGAAAGAAGACGAGTGTTCCGAGTAGTCAGAGTACTCAAAGTCTCAACCAATCTTGTACTATAAGAACTTTTGTGGGGTTTTGATAACACTTTTGCGCTAGCGCGCGAAGACACAAATATAACACCAAATGGACTAACAAGCCCCAAAGATCTAACACAGTTTTTGAAGGCCACAAATGCCTTAGTTCAAAATCACAAACACACACACAAAGACCAAAGGTCAAACACAATAAGTTCACAAATTTAGAACCACACTTGTTAAATTTTATAGACACTTGTTATAACCAACACACAATTTATACTCTTTTGGAGTGCAAGGTAAATGATAGAAGCTTTAGTCCAGTGTTTCATGTTTCCACTAATTACTAGCGAAATCCGGTACTCTACAGTATGTGGCTTGGGTAGCTACTAGTAATACCTGGTCCTTTTATACTACCAGTAGCTACAACTATACAGTTACTGCTTTAATTTGAATGTCCGCAAAAAGGTACGCAAAGAAAATTACAAATGCACAATAAAATCGCTAGCGGGGTCTATCTACTTTCCTCGTAAGTAAAGTCCTGCTATATTGGGTATCTAGAAACTGTCCATTCATTATCTAAATTTTGATTAGGGATTTCTTTAGTCCCTCTTGCTTAATCCGTCTCGTTATTCTGAGTACCGCTCTGGTTAGCGCAGCCAGTATTGTTGACACACCAAGCTCCACCTATGACTACAGTATCCACTAGTGCACCTTTTCGCTAGGAATATACATGTAGCCGTAGTTTCTTTAGGCGCCGTTATTCCCATCGTTCAACCTTACTCGTCTAACGCCAGGCCGCCCCTGACTAGGTAAGTACCATATTTATCTTCTACTAGAGTCCAGCTCTATGTAGCACTTTATTCTACCTTCCTAGCGTTGTCCTACACTCTTCAACGCTTTTTCTAGCGTTTGCCGAGCATATAGTCCCAATCCGGAAATACTGTTACCCATTCGGGTCGTTATTCCGATCTTTTGGATCTGCCGTGTTCTAGCGCTTCTATCCTCTATATCTCTTTATAGAGTGTCCCGCTAGGCGTCCCTTCTTCATAGTTAGATTCCTGACATTTCTAGGGTTCTAGACATATACATATTGTCCTACTTCTGCCCACAGATGCTCTGTAGGATCCCATAATATTCCTCCAATACTCTCGGTACCTTCAGAATCCACCGATCTCATAGATCTAGACCCTAGCGAGGCTAGTTCCAAATGTCCGATAACCGCTATAGCCTTTCCGATCAGCCTTCGGCCTGAGGCTTGTGTTGCGTGCGCGTCTGCCCTTGCTCGCGAATAGGGGCTATCCCCTACTTCACCATCCCTTTGAGTTACCTTAGCGGTACTAGTGGTAGTAATAGGATATGTTTTATAGTCCCTTAGGACCTCTATCTATATCATTACTTGGGTCTGCTATTACCATCTTGGATAATATACATCTATCATAGTACTTAGAATGAGCATACCCATCTATAAGCACTTAATTGTTATTATATTATCACTTTTCTAGTCTGCTAGGTTTTAACTAGCAGCTCAGGGCTCACTCTAGTCCTTATATTCCCTTAAGAGATGTCAATACTGCTTTATTATGGACTACGCTAGGTGTTTTACTACCGTGAATTTTGTCTGGCGTATCACCGGTACTCTAAGTACTTGGTATGACCTGGACACGTGGTAAGGGCATGACAGCGTCCTTACACCCCTCCCCACCTAGAAGCAAAAACACCCTAAGCAATAAGAGACCTCAAGCACAATTCAACAGGGAATATAAGTAATGACTATCATAAACCACACCAGGCAAAAACCCAGCACTAAACATGAGAAATTGAAAGAGGGAAACCACCTAACCTTGACATATCTTCTGCAGTCTTCTTCTGCCAGTACAGCAATCAAGGGTGGAAGCTGACCTGTCGAGAAGAGGAGAAAATTTATCAGTATCAATTATTTTCAATTACGCCATTGAATTCAGGCACATCCGTGCCATCCCCCCTTCTGTAGACCATTCATCCAGGGTTGTACAGTCCTTGATTAAGGAATAAGCAATCCATCGATCTTCTTCAGGACCTTTGCCAGACCATTATACCAAGAAATGTCAGCACCTTCCCCAACGATGAGCATCAAGGATTTTCTCAATTTGGTGTTCCTCACAACCATCCACCATTGTTATGATGGGACCAGTGAGTTCATGATGAGGGGAAAGTTCTTTGTCATTGGAAACAAAATGTTTCAACTCGCCCACA